>JAKUCM010003116.1:0-47303 GCA_023374145.1 Lepidium sativum
GAGAGAGAGAGACAGTGAACTACAGTTTACAGATTCGTTTTCTTCACTCATACATATTTTAAATTATTTATTAATTCACACTCTATTTAAATAATTGAAGATGATAATATAAACTAATTAATTATTCTAGGAATTTAATCAGAACACGCGCAGTTATATAATAATCTCTTTGATTTTCTTTTCCTTTTCGAGCCCCTCTCCTCTCTCTCTCTCTCTCTTTTTCGTCTTCCCAATAATCAAAATTTGTTTCTCGAGTTGTGTTTATTCTCCGACAAGATGGAAAGAATTGATAAACGAAGACGAAGACAAACCAAAGCTAAAGCTTCTTGTTCTGAAGGTTAGATTCATCTCTAAGTCTCTTTGTGTGTTGTCTTTGAATCTGATCTTTTCGGTTTTGGTTTGATTACAGAGGTGAGTAGTATTGAATGGGAAGCAGTGAAGATGTCTGAAGAAGAAGAAGATCTCATTTCTCGGATGTATAAACTCGTTGGTGACAGGTGTTTATAGAATCTCTTTCACTTTCTATTGATTCATTGTTCTTCGAATCTGCTTTGATTTGCTCTTTGTAAAGTTGTTTCTTTTGTATTTTTGTTATTTCTCTATTATTATTTTTAAGCCTGACCAACCTGTCAATGACTCTTCAACCTGATTTTTGGTCAGTTTTTATTTTATAATTTCTCTATTTTATCGACTTTATTTCAGTTTATTAAATTGAAAAACCTAATAGTTTCGCTTTTATAAAATTGTTTTAGCAGAATTTGTATTAAAACCCATTTCTAAAATCAATTTTACCTCTAGTTAAGCTGATTTACTTCAATTTTGATTAAAATGTTTTATAAAAAATATAACTTTTTTGGTTTTTATTTAAAATAAAGGGTATTTGTATAATTTGGTAATACTGACTGTTATTTACGTAGGTGGGAGTTAATCGCCGGGAGGATTCCGGGAAGGACACCGGAGGAGATAGAAAGATATTGGCTAATGAAACACGGTGTCGTTTTTGCCAACAGACGTAGAGAATTTCTTAGGAAGTGATTTTTTTTTCTCCTTATTCAGAAGATAAGAAAATATGAAAATGTACTTGTCCTTGTATCACTACATTTGGAATGTATAATCTCATCTATATATAATTTGCTTAGGAATTTTAATCTTCTATGATCAATCTATTCTCAGGTCTGGGCGTTTGCGTTCGGGTGGGTGGGTGGGTTTGGGTTTTTTTGGGTTTTGGATTTTCGGTTCTATCGATTTAGGACCCATTCGCTTATTTTTATTTTTCGGGTCGGGATCGGTTCGAATATACATCAAGTTCGGGTTTAGATATTTATATATAAATCTATATAAAAACTTAAAATAAATAAACATTTAATAGAAATAATTCTATAAAGTTTTAAATTTAACAAAAATATTTTGGGTACCCATTCGATTCTTAGTTCAGTTCATGTTCAGGTTCAGTTTTTCGGGTATATAAATATAGGACCTATTAGGATATCTTTTTCGGGTTCGGTTTGGATTCGATTCCTCTTTTTCAAGTCGGTTTCAGTTCAAATTTCGGGTATAGAGTTTTATTCTCGTGCCTAATTCTCATTATCACAAAATTTTAAAAAATGGATATAGTTAACTAAATCAGTGGTTAATTCGTTTGTTACTGGTTATATAAGTGGCCCAACGTTGCCCAAATAAAAGAATAAAGTTGTTCAATATTAAGCCCAATAGTAAGCCCATTAATATGGGCTTTAGAGAAAGCCTATTAACTTTAAGACATATGATATGGGTTTATTAATTTGCGTTTTCGTAGCAAGTAACATGCGTATCGTGCCATTACTTTTGGCTTTTTGAGACAGCTTTATGTCAATGTGTCAGAAAAGTGTATGAAGATTCCTTTTTAGCGCAAAAGGAATATAAAATGCTAAAAGAATTCCTTTGTAGTGAATATCAACTAATATAGTTGTTGGATTATGTTAACCAAAACATTAAACCAATAGTTATGATTAATAAAATCATAATAAAACTAAATCGACATTGTCCCAGCTGGTTTTCTAAACCAGAAGATAAGAACAATTGTTTAAACGTCAGACGTTTTGAAACTGTTTTCTTTGACAGTACCTTTCATTCTCTCTATAGGTCGATCGTAGATGTATAATGTATTGAAGTGTACATGGAGGAGTTTCCAAATATTTTTTCTGTGATTTTACTTATTCGAGGAAGACAGCCTCGGGGAAAAACACATGACAGGCGAAACAGATGATAAGAGAAAGGTTTAATAACAACAGAGACAAAATTCATTCACATTGAAGAAGTTAGTAAGAGAGACTAGAGAGGGCAGATGAGGCGCTTGTTAGGAAGGGCGATCAAGCGCGTAGCTCTGGGAGCAGTGAGACCCATGACGTTGCTCATATCGAGGTCACTCGGTTTCATCCCGTCAGGCAACTGCCACGAGAAGCAATGAATGATGTTAGCTACAGCGACCTCCATCGCATAAAGTCCCAGCTGCATTCCCGGACACGATCTTCGCCCCGACCCAAATGGTATAAACTCAAAGTTACTACCCATGAAATCAGGCATACCCGGTTCCATAAATCTCACAGGCATAAACTCTTCCGGGTCAACCCACAGTTTTGGGTTGAGCGAAATGGCAAATGCATTAATCATTACTCGAGATCCCATAGGTATAGAGAAGCCTTGGAGCTTTGTGTCCTCAATGGCCTCGTGGAGAATGAGTGGGATCGGTGGATGTAGCCTCATGGTTTCTTTGAGTGTGCATTTGAGGAATGTTAGTTTCTCTAGATGCTTCTCCTCCACGCGCCGGTCAAGACCCACGACCTCAGCGAGTTCTTGTTGGAGCCGTTTGAGCTCGTCTGGGTTACGTAATAGCTCTGTCAAATCCCACTCAATCCCAGACGCCATAGTCTCCGTTCCTCCGAACATAACATCCTTTAAATAAATAAAAATAACTTCTCAAAAATGAAAAATAACAAAATGAGAAGTCATGTACCTTGAGAGAAAAATTTCAAAAACCATAAAGAAATTTCAAAATAAGAAGCAACTTATTTTTTTGGGTAAATTGAGAGGTTCGAGCTTCTAAATTACCACCAATAACTAGTTTTGAATCAGAATCATAGACTGAAATCATCAACA
The DNA here is from genome assembly GCA_023374145.1 of Lepidium sativum. Classification (NCBI taxonomy): domain Eukaryota; kingdom Viridiplantae; phylum Streptophyta; class Magnoliopsida; order Brassicales; family Brassicaceae; genus Lepidium; species Lepidium sativum. The sequence continues at coordinate 3,136 of JAKUCM010003116.1, forward strand.
TTGAGAGTCCACAATTATCATCTTTCGACCGTACATCTTCCCATTGATTCGAGAGAGTCCATATGAATATCTCTCCAAATGAGTGGATTTGAACCTGAGAGCCTTTGGACATTTGGTATCATTCAAGGAAGCTACTCATCCATCATTGGTATAATTCACAATTTTGGTCCAAATATAATCATAATATATATATATATATATATATATATATATATAAACTAAATATGTGAAAGATCACGTTAGGAAAAACTATCAATAAACTTTGACAAAAAAGTTTTGTAATAAATGATTTTTAAGAAATAAGAAATATTAGAAAAAATAGTACAAAAAGAGTTGCAATGTTTTGGCTTTACCATGACGAGGACTTTGATATTGTCACGAGTGAGTTTGACGGCGTTCTTGTTACGATTAATCGACGAATTTTCACTCACAAACTTCTCTTCTTCGCTATAAAACGCAAGTAAATCATCAACAAAATCAGTATCTTCATCAACATTGAGAGTCTCCTTCTTCTTTATTTGCTCATCAATAACTTCATCAATAAACCCATCAAGATCATTACGGACCTTAACAAGCCTCTTGTTTATCCCATGCAAATCGAACGAGCCTAGGAATGGCATAAAATCCGCAACGTTAAATGCTCCAAATAGCCCTGAGAACTCTTGCAATATCCTTATGAACTCATCTTGTTCCATCTCGCAAACCGCACCAAACGCAGATCGCTACGTTATGTTCCTTGTCAATGTGAAAATAAGCTCTCCAACATTCACTGGCTTTTCAACGTTACTAGACTAAGACTTGACCATTTTGTTTACTTCGTCCCGTACCAAGGCCCATGACTCAGCCCGTTTACAACTAAACACCTTCATGACGCAAACTTTCCTGATTTTTAGGTCCTTTTTTCAGTGCAACATAGGAAAGCGCCCTCGTTTTGTCATCTCTGCAGCTTTCCAGATTTGGTATTGAACGCATGGCGTAGCTAGGACCTTCAAATCATGTTTGAGCCTATGTTCAAACAGGTTTTTTTATAGATTGGATTCAGTCAGCGTCACGACATAATCAAAAGGAAGGAGTGAGTCTCCAAAAGGGTCCATAAGGAGCAAAGGCCATATCAGCTAAGTCGTAGGTTAAGTAGTTTATGGCTATAGAGACAGGCCGGTTCGAGAAGCTGATATCTTGGACTTGACGGACTTGTCTGGCTACATCGGGCTATGTAATGACAAACACGTGGCTAAATCCCATTCGCAGGTGGAACAATCCACCGTATGTTTTGGCTAGCTTGGATAAACCATGGTGTGTGAGGGTAAAGGGATTTACGCCATCGAGAGATAAGATTGACTAGGACGAGTATAGAGATGGTGATGATGAGAAGAATCATTGTTATGGTACTTATTACTTTGTTTTGTGTTTGTAATGATGTGGTATTGAGGCTAAGGCTATATTTTGTAGTTATAAACTTAGCTATTATTTATGGATTTTTTTTCATGTTACATTTACAAAATAAATAAGGGAAACGTCAAATAGTGGACTTTTTTCTATAAAATAATGACTTGACTTTTTGCAAAATGAGTTGTTTCGTACGAGTGGACGTACGAAATTACATCCTCTAGTAATCAAATTATTTTTTGTGATCCATTATTAACATAATGTACTTTGTCAACAACTAGTTCGACATTTATATTCTAAATAAATTCTTTTTATTTATATCAAAAAAATCTAATTTCAGCACCTAAAAATTTATAATGTAAATACTACTACTAACCTACCTATTCTCGACATATAATATAATATATTTTATTTTTCTGATAGTTTGGGAAATCATAGAATAATCCACCTAATTTCCAAAAAAACAGTATCAATGACTAATCTTAAAATAAAATCTAAAACATGATCATATATATATATATACATATATATATATGGCTAAATGGAAACAATTTAGTTTCCAACGAATATTGAATCGAACTCAGAATAACATGTTTACATTTTGCCTAAGTTGCCTCTATTACCAAACTACCACTTAGAACAAAGAACAAATGTAGTTGATGTGATATAAAACAAACACAAGAGTTTAGCCGTTTAATTAGCTAAAAACCTAATAACAGACACAAGTTGAGATCAAACATAAATGTTAGGACTAGTCCTTGTAACATTGTTATTAGAAAATGATATAAAATTTTGTTAGCAAATGATCCTACAAAATGGCATGACTCATTTCTTCCAAGTTGTTGACATTCTCTTTGACCCAACTTTAATTATAAAATAAGATGATAGCACAATTTTTTTTTCTTGCAGCACTTAAGTTTATGAAAAGAGTTTATAAAATGTACAAGAAAAAGTATAATTATATTTTGGAACTTATTTATTTCATAAAATTTTGATTATCTAATACATTAGTCAACTATAACCCAATATTAACAAAAAAAATTCATCTTATGTTAATTATTACTCCTTTAATTCCAAATTAAATGATATTTCAGAAGAAATTTTTTTTTACAAATTATTTATTTTCTCATATTTATATTTAATATATTTTTATATATTTTGACTATTTAAATTTTATACATTAATTTTTAATTGACTAAATAATTATTATCTAGAACTAAAGAAAAAATTAAATTAAAAAGAAATAAAAATTAAATAATTTCTTAATTTGAATGTTTTTAGCTAAAACATGATACATTATAGAAAAGTGATATATATGATTTTTAGTATATTTTAGGAGTCTCATTTATCCATTTTTGCATACATATTTACTATATTCTCGTTATTGTAGAGTCCAAATAGTTTCATCCATTTGCATAACACGCATATTGCATTTGAAAAGATTTCCGGTACTTGAGGCATAAAAATGGAGTCATCTGGATAGCTAGAGATTAAGGGATACGAGTAGCAGCACTTATAGTCGATTGGAAGCAGGAGATGGTCAGCTTTAGAACCAATACCAGACACGAGCTCAAGCTTGGGATCGAGCTTGGATGAACTCGACCTGCACTCAAGCCTACGGTCGAGTTTTGGACACACACGTGATGCACATTCAAGTCTTGTTGCGAGTGGATCGTGTTATGGGCTACAAACTTTCAACTCATGCATTTTCAGTGTTTGAGCCAAACTGAACCTAAAGTCCATTACACGCTAAACCACTTATAATGGGCTGAATCGATCAAGGGTTTAACCCAAACTTAGCATCAATATTTTTATTTGTTGCAAAATATGGAAAATTAGTTTTTGCTTCTTTTGTGCAAGCGCCATTTTCTTTGTATAATCCCGAGGCACCAAACTTTTTGTTTTATGATTTTTATGCAGTTTTCGTTTCATCTATTCTTGCTCTTAGTTTGAGTTCAAGTTCATAATTCATTTTACCTGCTGTGATTTTTGCTGTTGTTGTTTATTTTATGAACTATGAGTAGTTCACCTAGGGTTCTTGAAGATGGGTTAGGTTAGCGTGGATCTTAGGTTTTCTAGGTTGTTTGAGGTTAAAAATGCTTAGATCTTGTATGATTTAGTGTTGTTAATGCTTGTTTCATTCTGATCAACTGAAACATGTTCTTAGATGTTCTAGCACCTGTTAGGTGTTTGGTAGATAGTCTGACCGAACAAATTTCAGAGATTCACATTCTCAGCTTGAGGGATCGAACGTCTGAGGTGTGAATCAGCTCAAAGTCAGTTGTTTCTTCATGTCATTTAAGTTGTAAAACGCCTACGGCAGCAGAGTCTGTTAATAGCTTAGTGGAGTTTGTTTTCTACGAGAGTGGATTCAATGCCTTGTTTACTTGCTGCCTAGAGGTTTGCTTTTTATAGTGTTGTCAAGCGCCTAGTCGATCTAAGTGATACATTGATCCATGATACTCATTCCTCAAGAACCTATTTTCTCAACACCTTGTGCTTGTTTCACTTACTGCTTTATTTTTTACAGCTATATCTTGTTGCTGCTCTGTTTTCACTGGTTGCTCTGTTTATTTGTTTGCTCTGCATATTTTTGATACATTATTTTGTTTATGCTTGTTATATTAGGTTGCTAGACAAAAAAAATATTCACATTGATTGGTTTGGATTAGAGTAGTTAGTTGTATCTTGAGGGTTAATTACACTCTCAATGGTTTGACACCTATTACATCGACACATAAGTGTAATAGGATTTGGAAAATATAATAAAATCTTGTTATCAAACAGAAGAGAGTATTTTAACACATCTTATCTTGGAAACCTTTTGCTATATTATGATCCTATTCAAAAGGCTAAAGCATCTCCAAAATCAGAACTAATCTTATCAGTTGAGAAACGATTTTGAAGAAGAAATGAAACTGATTCATTCAACATGTAAAACATAATTGATATATAGAGTCTTTATAAGTGTAAACATAGAAGCATAAACCAATTAATAACTGAAATACATTATACTAAACCAGACTTGATTGATTCGAAATTGATCTTCTTCTAATTGCCCTCCTCAAGATGGTAGTCATATGATGATTAATGACATCTTGCTTATAAGATCATGAAATTTTCCTAGAGGTAAAGCCTTGGTGAAGGTGTTAGCAATTTGATTGTTGGTTCGGACATGAAGGGTTTTGATTGAATCCTTTAAGATTTCTTCTCTAACTCTATGACAGTCCAAGTCCACATGCTTTGTTCTTTCATGAAAGACAGCATTATTGGCAATATGAATGGCTGCAGATGAATCACAGTAAAATGGAACTGACCGAGCTTGAGGAACATGTAAGTCTATGAGAAAATTAATGAGCAAAGTAACTTCATTGACTGCAAATCTCATTACACGGTATTCAGCCTCTGCTGAAGACAATGAGACTGTTTCCTGCTTCTTGGATTTCCATGAAATGAGAGAAGACCCTAGGAATATGTAGTATCCTAATGTTGATCGTCTTTTATCTGCACAAGAGGTCCAACCTGAATCGGTAAAATCTTTGAGAGTGAGATCATTACTTGCTGAATAGAACAAGCCAAGTCCAATGGAATTCTTTAAGTAACGGAGCACATTGTAAGCTGCTTGGAGGTGTGACTATTTTGGTGCTGATGCAAACTGACACAATCTGTTGACAGAGAAGGTGATATATGGTCGTGTGATCGTGAGGTACATGAGGCATCCAACTAGGTGGCGATGCTCTTGAGGATCTGTCAGTGTAGATTCATTGTTGTCAAGAGAGAGGTTCAAGCTCGAATCCATCGGAATACTGTAGGGTTTGCATGCTAGAAATCCAGTGTCTTCCAAGAGATCCATAGTGTATTTGCGTTGCCAGAATGATATTCCTTTAGCTGACCTTGCTATTTCCAGACCTAAGAAATACCTTAAAGCACCAAGATCTCGTAATTTAAAACATTTATTCAATACATTTTTGAGAGAAGCGGCAGCATTATCATTGTTAAAAGCAATGATAATGTCATCAACATACACAAGGATTGCTATGTATTCCTTTCCTATGTTTCTAACAATCAGAGTGTGATTAGATTGTGATTCATGAAAGTTAAGGTCGAGTAAAACGTCACTAAACTTAAGGAACCATTTCCTAGAAGCTTGTTCTAAACCATAAATTGATCTCTTTAATTTACAAACAGCATTAGAGGGAAAGATGGAACATGGTTTTGGTGTATAGCCCAGGAGGGAGATTCATGTAGATTTCCTCTTCGAGATCACCATTCAAGAATGCATTAGAAAGGTCGAGCTGGTGAAGGCTCCATTGTTTATCTGCTGCGACAGAAAGCAATATCTTCACTGTCGTCATCTTGGCAACATGTGAGAAGGTGTCTATGAAGTCAATGCCTGGCTCTTGTGTGTATCCTTTGGCTACTAAGCGGGCTTTGTATCGCTTCAAGGTTCCATCAGCTTTAAGTTTGGTCTTATACACCCACTTGCACCCAATTGCTCTCTTATTGGAAGGTAGTGAAACTATGTTCCAAGTATCTGCATCTTCTAGTGATTTTAGTTCTTCGTTCATTGCAACTAGCCACTCGTCGAGTTTCTTGGCTTAAGTGAAGCTCGCAGGTTCACCACATTGCATAATAGAACATAGAAAAGATTTATATTCAGTACTTAAATCTTCTAAAGACATGTATGCATCTAAAGTGTATGGAATGTTACTCTGTGTGAGGTTGCAGAAATAATCTTGTAAGTGCCAAGGTTGTTTAGGCACTCTTTTCAATACAATGTTGGATTTCTTCGTTTGTGTTACATCTTTACTCTAATTGGTGTATGTGACTTGCCGAGCTGATTTTACTTGTGCATTGTCCTCATCCAAGTGAGACTCGAGTGTGATGGTGGTGGTCTCATTCAGACCTGTTTCTATCAAAGAAAAGAAATCAGACACAATTCCATTTTTATCTTTAAATGGAAAGATGCATTCATAGAAGAAAACATTCCATGAGATGTGAACTGAATTGGTCTCCAAATCCATCACTTTGTATTCCTTGTAGCCTAATGGGTAACCCAAAAAAACACATGTTTTGGAACGTGGTTGAAATTTAGTTCTCTGTTTTGGCGGGGTAGAGCTATAACACAAGGATCCAAAAACACAGAAGCAATCATAAGATGCTTGCTGATGAGTTAGTAATTCATATGGAGATTTATTTTCTAAAAGAGGAGAAGGAATCATATTAATCAAAAAAATAGAAGTAAGGATACAGTCACTCCAAAATGCTAATGGAATGTTGGCCTAGAACATAAGAGATCTTGCTACGTTGAGGATGTGCTGATGTTTACGTTCTACTACTGAATTTTGTTGAGGTGTCTCGGGACACGAGTGATAAGAGAGGATCCCTTTGATCTTTAATAAATCTGTGAAATTCAACTCAGGGGGGCATTGTCTGATCTTACGCCTTTCACTTGTGCTTTGTACTGCGTCTCAACCATCTTTAAAAAGTATGGGAAGATCTTTAGAACATCGTTCTTCGATCTCATGAGGTAAGCCCATGTCATTCGTGTGTGATCATCAACAATATTCGGTCTCCGGCGAAATAACCGAGAGACGAGGCGAAAGATGGCGGAGAAGTATTACACCAGAATTTTGTCTCCGGTGAGAGGTCTCACGAAGAATAAGAAAAGGAAGTCGTTCAGGTTTAGCTTCAACGGCTCTGATACCATATCAGTTGAGAAACGATTTTGAAGAAGAAATGAAACTGTTTCATTCAACATGTAAAACAGAATTGATACAAAGAATCTTTATAAGTGTAAACATAGAAACATAAACTGATTAATAACCGGAATACATTATACTAAACCACACTTGATTGAACCGAAATTGATCTTCTTCTAATAAATCTCTTTGACTACACCAATTCAAATCGAAAATAAGCCGAACCTAGAAATTATTTAGGCCCAAATTCGGCCCATCAAAGAAAAATCCTACAGGCTCATACATAAATCACCTTTTCAAGTCTTACGCCATGCAATAAAACGAGTCACTATCCATATCCCGACTGTCTTCATTTTCTGCTTAGCAATTTGGACTCTTTTTCAGTTAATTTGATCTGATCCGATCTGTCTGCTTTCTGGCAGTGAAAAGGTTCGAGCTTTATAAATAATGGTGCTCTTACCCAACCTCGACACTGACGCTGGATTAAGGAAACTCGAAGAGTATCTTATCACTCGCAATTTCATCAGTGAGTTTGAATTTTTCTCATTCTGGTTTATTTTAGAACAAAAATTTATATAAAACTATGAACACTGTCCTTTGTGTGTTTGTGTTTATAGGTACGAGGTTTCAAAGGATGATATAAATGTCTTTACGTCTTTTCCAAAACCTCCAACTTCACAGTCTGTAAATGTATTTCGTTGGTACAACCACATTGATGCCCTCTTGAAGATCTTGTAAGCTTTACCATTATCTTTTATTGTTTTCTATTTTATTTATTTATTAAAGTTTGCTAGAATATTCCACATAGATTTCTCGATTGATATAAAAAATTCATAGACCACTTTACTCATTATCAATTGCTCGAGTTGGAAAACTTCGGTCTCCTAATATGAGATCACAACCTCGACCTAACTTGATTATAGACCACCAGCGGATATATACTTCCACAAATGTCCACTTCAAATGTCCATTAAATGTGAGAGAGTATGTTAGAAATATCCCACAAGAAAATGTAGAGATTTCTAAAGTGATATAAAAAGTTAATAGACACTCCACTCATTTCCAATTGATTTTAAGTTGGAAACTCAAGTTTTCTATATAAAAAACTCGATTACTAAATCTAATGTTGTTTCTTTAATCTTATGTCTATTTCTACGAACAGTAATAAGACCCTCTACTCAGGGAAGTAATGTCACTGTTCTAGGATCTGATTACAACATCATGACGAAAGTAAAGGAATTGTTAAGATCTGAGCATAGTAGAGGAATGCTTTGGGCAGAAAATGTTCCTCTCCCGTATGATTCCAATATAATAAAGTTGTGGATCATTAGCACTATTTATGATGACGACGTGCTTCTTGAAACAATCATGGAAAAGAAAGTGAACTTTAAACCCATCAATGAATGTCTTCAGAGCTGTGAAATTGATTCCTTCAACAAGAAACAACGTAAGTTTCATGAACCGTTTATCAAAAAAAAAGTTTCATGAACCTCTTCTCAAAATTCTTAAGATTCTTTATTGGATAATTTGATTTCTTATGAACTGTGAATATTGAATTGAATCATAGCACGAGGATGGAGAAAAGCTTCAAGGAAGGTTTCTGAGTTTTGGAAGTCTTTCTATTAGTTGTCTTATTTCTTCTATGTGAAAGGGCTTTTGTAATCTCTGATCCATTTTCTGATAATTTGTTAAGAAGATTTCGGTATGGCATAAAGTTTCAATCAAATCTCAAATTCGATTATTCTATGTTTGATCTTCTTTTTTCTTTCTTTGTAAAAGAACAAGTAAAGAGAAGTGGATAACAAGGACTTTGGGCGTGACACACTATTTCTGTAGTATTCTGATTGATGTCGCACAAACGTAACAAACCGGACTCATTGATTCTCCGAATGTCGAGTACAGGTTCTTCTCCGAGATCACAAGCCAAATTCCCAAGTGAGTCACAAAGGGGATGAAATAACTAAAAGCTTTCTGATATTAATTCAAAAATTGAATGTCACGTTACAAGCAATAGGGAACTTATAAATAAAAATAGAAAATCTAATTGTAACAGAAAATCTAAACTCCCTTAAATAGAGGATATTGACTAACTTTTATTCCTAAAACTAAGGAAACAAATGAATCTCTTCAAGTAGTGTAAGATGCGCTGCATTAGGTCTCCGTGGTTAAGAAAAGATTTGCCTCTGAATCTGTTGTGTGTGTATCACCTTGAAACGGTGTCAAGTGTTTGACGTTGAAGACATTCGTTGTACGGATGTGCACTAGTAAATCTACCCTGTAGGCGTTCGGGTTAATGTGTTCCAAAAAATTTAGTGGTCCAATCTTCTTTGATTTCAACTTGTTGTATTCATGTACGGGCGTGTTTATGAGCAAACTCTGCCTGAGGGAATTTCAATTCCCACAATTTGATATTGTCTCCTACCAAGCTTCGCAACATATTCCCCAAAGCTCGATTAGTGACTTTCGTCTCCCCATCTGTTTGTGGGTGATAAGCAGTACTCATGTCTAGGCAGCCAAGCAATATGTGACTGACATCCATTGGCGCAATGTCACAATAAAATTTATGCATGTAGAAAGCTTTAATAGACAAAAAGACAAGGCAACAATGTGTGACTCGAATCTCACTGTTAGTATTCAACCATGTAAGCTTATACGAACTAGGATGTTCTTCCCTCAACAATCATAACTTAGTAAAAGCCTCCTCGGATATGACATTCCGTGAACTACCAGAATTGATAAAAAAGCGACATACCTTTCCCTTGACAGTGCATGTGGACAAGAAATATGTGTTCGCAACCATGGTTCTTCGATCTTTACTAGTGAGAGACAAACGTGACGCATCATCAACATTATACTTTGATCTCTGTGATTGTGGTCTTCCGGTATGTCAATGTCATCTTCGTCATTTTCCTGATCAAACAAATCGTTGGAAGCCCACTTGACTTCTTCTGTCAGTAAACCACGACGAATTTGAGATGGACAAGCTGTCTATCGATTACCAATTTCACCATACGAGAAGCACTCTACAAAGAAGAAGGAATGTGAGTTTGAGTCTTTTATCTTAACACTCTGTAGTTTTAACGATATGAAGATTTGTTGAAATTCTCATCTGGTTTTTCTTATCTTTGTCAGCTGGAAAGTCATCATTTTTGGTTGATGTCAAGCCATGGGATGATGAGACTGACATGAAGAAGCTAGAGGAAGCTATAAGATCCATTCAGATGGAAGGATTGTTTTGGGGAGCATCAAAGCTTGTCCCAGTAGGTTGGTATCAAGAAATTGCAGATCATGTGCACCATTGTTGATGACCTTGTGTCTATTGACACCATGATCGAAGAGCAACTGACTGTTGAACCCATCAATGAATATGTCCAGAGCTGTGACATTGTTGCCTTCAACAAGATATGTAAGCTTCATTAGTCTTCTCTCTACTTCACAAAATGCTGAGATATTTTCTATTACAATTAGGTTTCTTTCAATTAACTGTGGATATTGAATTGAATCATAATGCAGGAAGATGGAGAAAAGCTTCAAAGAAGGTCTCTGACTGTTTTTATGTTGTTGTATTCTTCTACATCCAGTTTAGGAAGTTTCTTTGTTAACCGTTTTCTTTTTGCTTTGTGAAATGATTTTTGCCATCCCTGATTCATTTTTTGATAATTTGTGAAGACAATTCAGTATCAGCTTAAAGTTTCCACCAAATCTTAAATTCTATTATCCTATGTTTGATCTTTTAATTTTCTATGTAAAGATAACTGATATATCACAGAAAATGTGAAACAAGAAACCATACAAAGCACGTTTATACAAAATGTAAACAAGTAAGAACACATGATTTGATATCGACTTATTAAGAAGATTAAGTTGGTAGGTCTAGTATAGGTAATGCATGATGTAGTTGCTCTATGCCATTAATATTGTTTTTATTTGGTTTTAGAAGTGTATAAAAAAGGAAAGGAATGGAAAGGGCTTTTGATTGAGGAAAATCTAGAGGGAGATATTGGTGAGGATGTCAAGCTTTGTAATGTTTTTGTTAGTTTCTGGTGTTGTGGTCTTGTTGTTGAGCTCAAGCTCCGTTCAGGGGCTGCGATTTGGACATACGAAGGGACTCTTGGGTTCTGAAAAAACGTATGAAAGTGGACATAACAAAGAGCGAATAGTGCAAGAAGGTAATGTAGAAGGAGGCTGCCAAAGCTGCAGAGGAAGAGAGAGAGACTGTGGTGGTTGTAGTGGTGGAGAAGGAATCTGTGGGGATTGTAATGGAGCAAGAGAAAGTCCAGGAATTGGTGGAGGAGGAGGAGGAAATGGCAATAGGAATGATAGGAACAACGGTGATGGTAGTGGTGTTGGTATTGGTATAGGTATAGGTGGTGTACCTAGCCCTGGATCATCCGGATCCCGTGGAGGAGGAGGCGGTGGTGAAGGTGCAGGAAATGGATATGGCCGTGGATGGAGAGGTGGAAATGAAGGAGGTAGTGGTGATGGAAGTGCAGGAGATGGATATGGCCATGGATGGGGAGGTGGAAATGGACGAGGTGGTGGTGGAGGAGGTGTAGGAGATGGATATGGCCGTGGATGGGGAGGTGGAAATGAAGGAGGAGGCGGTGGTGGTGGAGGAGGCAGTGGTGGAAGAGACGGAGGAGGATTGGGATGGGGATGGGGATGGGGAGGAGATGGGGACAGAGGGTTTTGGGGTCCCGGAAACGGTGGTGGTTGTTGGTTTCCCGGTTGTGATAAAAAGTCAACAAAACGTCAACACTAATCAACACATTAAAGACATTAGTACTTCCATTACTATGTTTGTTTTCAATATAGATACTTTCTTCAACTATGGTAAGGTCAATAGATAGGAGTTGTGTTATGTCAAGAGATGTTTGAAAAATGTTTGTGCTTTGATCTTTAACCTTGTTAGGGGCAATCAAGCTACAATGATCCAATAAATCATTTCAATATCATACGAAATTTTCCGTTTGGATTAGAGGCCATAACATAATGTTCATAACTCTAAAAAGAAGTTTATCTAATTCTTAATCAACATGATATATTTCTAACCATGATATAAGAATTTTTAAATTTTTGAAGTTTAAGAAAAGATGTACCATAGTCGAATAAATGAAAGAAGATATTGAAAAGAGAAAAAGGACTACCAACGTTCAGAGAAAACTAAAACACTAGCTAGCTAGTTTCATTATTGAAAAGAGATTAAAAAACTTCCTAGTTCTATCAAACTTTAGTATTAACTGATTCCGTCTCCTCCTCAGGCAAGTTAAATCTGTTCTTCAACCAAATGGAATCAGAGATGATAGGCTCGTAGTCTTGATTCCTATGCCAAGTGTAAAGAGCATGAGTCCGGTTCTTGATCTCGAGCATTGCATGTCCAAAACTAGCTTCCCGGTATGCTGAGTAACTAGGTTGTGGATCCGTGTAACTGCACAAAATGGAGAAGATTTTTGATCAAGACAATTGTAAAACATTATAATCATTATTCACTATATCAAATTCTGTTTTCTCTACCTGTTGGCGAGTCCTTCGATGTTGCCTCCATCTCCAATGGTAATGTAAACCGGAGCAGATTGATCGTCAATTGGTGAAGATAATCCATCAGTGATGTTGTATTTAATGTTGGAAATGCGCTTGGATCGCTCGTAGGCATGAACATGTCCAGCGAAGACGATATCGACTTTGTTTTGGACGAACCATGGCTCGAATGTAACTCTCATGCCCTCACCTTCCATATAGTGGTAATTGTTGCTGTTATACAAAGGTGCATGAACCATAACAATCAACCACGGAGTCTCTGATCGGTTTACTTTCTTGAGCTCATTCTCGAGCCACGAGTTCTGCGGAGTGTACTTGTCTATGGTAACGTGTAACACAAGACAACATTAGCATTGTAATATATAATTTAATATAGTAAAAGAATGAACTCTGAGATAGGGTTTTGGATCGTACCATAAGCTGAGTAAGAGGAGAGTACAATGATGTAAGCAGAGGCTCGTTTGATTGAGTACCAAAGCGGAGAAGTACTTTGTGAGGCTTTGTAAGGAACGTGGTAACGGTTCAAGTATGGCTTGAATGGTTGATTCTCCCCCTGGAAGTGGATTCAATAGTTAAACCTAAACCTAATTACAATAACATGTTCTTTAATGGAAATGTGATTAAGTGTAGATCGGATCTTACTAGATACTGAGCGTAATCAATCTCGTGGTTCCCTGCGGCCCAAATCCAAGGCTGATAAGCAGCGCTTGGTTCAACAAACCGACCATATGAATCCCATTTCCTTTGGTCGTGGTTGGGATGGTCATCCGCGTAAGACAAATCTCCGGCGAAAAGCACGGCTTGACCTTTAGGGTTCGACATGTAGTTGTATAATGTCTGGTTAGAGGCAAATGTTTGTCCCAAATCACCTACAAAAAGTCAGGATTCGTCAAAAAAAATCAGATTAAAAACCCTAAAATAGTTGGTTAAATTATGAATCTGTGGATTACCTATGACACCAAATGTGTAAGCAGCATCTGGACCGACTTTAGGAGGAGTTTTGAAATTGAATTGTCTTACAGACCGACCGGTTCCGAGCTCGTAGAAATACTTAGTATCATACTATATATACAAAGAAGAAAAGGAAGCTAAGAGCCCTATACATTTACAGATTACTTAAGAAACAAGGTAATGAAAATGATTGAACCTCGAGTCCTTTAATGGTGGCATGATGAAGAAAACCAGAAGTGTAATCGTGATATGTATAGGTCGAAGTTGACGCTACTGTAGTCTTCTTATCACTCCCATCAGTATCAGCGTCCCAATAACTAACGACGTTAAACCCATCTGTGTTTGACGGCGTTACCCATGAGATAATCATACCTCGACCAGAGTGATCTCCTTGAGTTATATGAACCTGAAAGTAGAGCAAAAGAGTGAATATTATAACTCCAATGAAATAGAAAATATAAATGCTAAATTTGATATAAAGAAATTGACGATTACTTGTTCTGGAGCGTTTAAGAAGGGAGGAGGAGGAAAGGCTTCGAGTGGCATTTCCTCGGATGGTTCAGCAACTCTGACATAGTCAGAGGTGACTCCGCCGTGAATCACGACGGAGAAACTTGACAACATGACCGCGGAGAAAACTAGGGCTAAGTGATTCAACTTCATGTTGAAGTTTTGTTTAAGAACTCTTTGTGTTGTGATTAATGATATTTCGATGTAGTCAATGTTTATATAAAGGGAAAAAATTCTAGGTATATTCTAGTTTTATTCTCGTTCTTTGAATTCTTGTTGATGATTTTGATTTTAAAAAGTCAGTTTTGAAATTATTCTAAGATATATTCCTCGAAAATCTCTCTCTTTTTGAATATAACAAATTTAAGTTTCTTTTACATATGTATGTGCTTCTTAACTAAAAACTATTTGAAAACGAATAAATAAAGAGATAGAAATCAACAAACAGATACGGATAATTCTCTCTTTTTCTCCATTTTTTTCTTTTTCTTTATAAAAATCTTAAATATTAATCTAAAAATGTGAACTTTTAATTACTAAATCAAATAATTACTCTTGGTAATGGGTGCTGTTGGAACTTCATATCAAAGAGGTGGAGGTCTCGACAGATTGCGAGACGGTGATACTTGTCTTCCAAAGGTCAGAGGCGTGGCCCGGTTTCGTTCCATATCAGGAAGAATTCCGGCGACTGCGGGGTTTATTTGGTAGCTTCTCATTATCCTCTATCCTTAGGACCTTAAATCACACAGCGGATACACCCGCTAGATATGACAGGAGGTCTGCACCGTCTTTTGTGCCGCTAGCTTTTTAATACCTTATGTTTTTTGTCATTGAAAAAAAAAATCAAATAATTACTCATTTATTTTATTTACTTTACTATTTATTCAAATTACATGATATTTGTGTTAGTCTTGTTTAAGGCTATTAATGGATAGAGGTTTAATCATTTTAAACTCACACAATTCAAATTTTGATTCAACGAAATAGACAAATTTTAAAATACAAAAAAATACAATCACAATTATACAAAATAAACAACACATACATAAATTTCTTCACTCAAAAAATCACTCATTTCTATTTCATCCATTCAATATTTAACCAATCAAGAGTTAATCTTCCTGCAATTTTTCCTAATCTCACCATTTAAACCTGTCAAAGGAGAGATATTTCCCATCTTGATCATCGATTGAGCAAACTGTTTGAAAAACTCTTCTTGATCCTCTGCATATTTCTTCACAAGCTCTCTTGAATCCTCATTACTAGAGAACAAAACCTGGTCTGAATTCAAAAGTCCCATCTTCTCGATCAAGTTTTTGAAGTAGCTGTTATCAAATTTTCCTGCACTGTTGATGTCAAGCTCCGACAAGATTTGGTCTCCACCCGAGCTAGGACACCTTTGACGCAAGTTAGCAGCATAGGATTGTTCTAAGGTTTGGTCGGGGCTTCCATTTCCAGATTGGTTGTAGAGTCTTTGTCTGAAACTAGTACATCTTGAGAATCCAATGGTGTGACTCCCTGAAAATAAATAATTGGGTCAGATTTTATCAGTGTTCTGAAAACCATACCAGACCAACCACTCCGACTGGTTCAACGGTAAATCGTTATTAAAACCGGTTCCAAATTGAACTAAAACCTGGATTTAAGCTAAACCGATGAAATCGGCAAAACTAGTGACCCGTTTTTTATGGTTTAACGTTAGCTTGAGAGACAAGTTAAGTAACGTTTTTCCTTGTGAAGTAAGCTTACCGGAGAGGGCAACCATGTCGGTGAGATCAAGACCTTGATTGGTAAATGTGGAGAGAATTTGAGGGAAAGTGAAGTTTGGTGCAGGAATGTTGTTGTTTGATCCACTCAAGCTTGCACTTATCGAATCTCTTCTTCCCATAGGAACCATCCAGCTTGGTCCACCAGTCTAAACGCAAACCAAACCAAATTAGCTCTTGAGACCATAAAGAACGAACAGAGAGAGAGAAGTAAAGCGACTTACAAGAACAGAAGAGTCTCTAGCAGCTAAAGTTAAGGCATCAGCACAAGAAACAGTTCCAGGGCATTCATTCTCCAAAGCAGCTTTAATGTCATCAACAACTTCAAACCCACGAGCTGATCTGCTGTTAGGGTTAGAGTTCTTCTCAGTAACAATACTTCCACTGCTGTCTAAAAGCAACGAGCCATCACAACCCTACATTCAAACAGATATGATTAATGATGATTCTCAACATTAGTCTTTGCCTTGTTGAGTAAGTTACATAATAAAAGCTCTCTGAGTACCTGAACAAAACAATCATGGAAATGGAGTCTCATGAGAGAAGCAGCCATACGAGTTTCTCTTGCAACAGCTTTAGCTACAACAGACCTCACAATCTCCTCAGCATTTGGGCACGAGCTTCTGTAGAAATCTGGAAAGAGATTACCACTGGAACCCCCATAGTTACTCTCGTCGTCGCAGGTGCAGAGAGTAAGAACACAAGCGAGAGAGAGAGAAACGAGAAAGACTGAAATTCTTGCCATTGCAGATTACCAGTAGATTAAGAAAGATGAGTTTGAGAAGGTAAGAGATATGAAGAAGGAGAAGAAGAATCAAAGGTATATATAGGCAAGAGAGTTCGTGGAACATGGAGAGGAAGAAGCAAAGGCAATATAGTTGGTACCTTTACTAAACGAAATTAATTATGAAAATTAAATAAACAATATATTGAATTTTTGAATTCAAAGAACATACTTAATTTTGGGTTTGGTATACAATTGTCTCAAAGTTGCATGTATTGTTTTGACTATTTCACCGCCAATTTAATTATTATTACTTTTTAGTTATTGTGGATTTTATAAAGTTAGATTTAACTATAATTTTGATAGAGACAAAATAGAATAAAAAGCTAGCTAGAGATAGCGAGATTAAAAGGCTAAGAAGAATTTATAACGCATGAAATGGTAAAAAAAAAAATGCTTAACCGTTAACACTTATACCCAAAAAAGAAAGGGTGATTTGCTAAATTAAAGCGAAAGTAAGTGTTAATTATTGAAGTATAGCAAATGTTTGTAAATTACTACAATAGTTTTTATAATTTTATATATACAATTTCGTTTTTTTCTAATGAGAAAAAAAGTAATTACGAAAATGCCATTAATGAAATTTGTCACGTAAGCGATCAGTTCTACCACACTAACGGAGTGCAACGTAGTAGAGTTAAAATTCATGCGTAGTAGAGTTAAAGTGTAATTAGTAGAGTTGACATGAATGAAAAATCGTGTATAGTAAAATTAGAATTTCAGTGTCGTAGAGTTAAAGTGTGCTTAGTAGAGTTAGATTTCCAGCATAGTAGAGTTGATATTTGCGTTTTAATCAACTCTACCACACTAACAGAGTGCAACGTAGTAGAGTTAGAGTTCCAACGTAGTAGAGTTAAAGTATGCTTAGTAGAGTTGACATGAATGAAAATCGTGTATAGTAGAGTTAGAATTCCAGCGTAGTAGAGTTAAAGTGTGCTTAGTAGAGTTAGATTTCCAGCGTAGTAGAGTTGATGTTTGCACTTAATCAACTTTACCACACTAACAAAGTGCAACATAGTAGAGTTAGAGTTCCAGCGTAGTAGAGCTAAAGTATGCTTAGTAGAGTTGACATAAATGAAAAATCGTGTATAGTAGAGTTAGAATTCCAGCGTTGTAGAGTTAAAGTGTGCTTAGTAGAGTTAGAATTCGAGCGTAGTAGATTTAAAGTGTGCTTAGTAGAGTTAGATTTCCAGCGTAATAAAGTTGATGTTTGCGCTCTAATCAACTCTACCACACTAACAGAGTGCAAAGTAGTAGAGTTAATTTTGAAAACCTAGCCTACTTCCATAGTAGAGCTTAAATTACAAATTTACCCCTCAGTTATTAGTTCATTTGCCGCGCATCCAACTGATTCCTCCATAAGTGACACCATTGTACTTTCTTGAAGCTCCTTTACTTCTTCCAAGCTCCTTTGCTTTTTCTGTTTATGTTTGGATTTATGGATCAAATTATTTTGGTTTACGGGAGTTTTCATGAAAGTCGATGAATTTTTTTGGTGGACCAGTCCTACGGGTGTCGGACCATAGGCATTGTCAAAGATTTAAGGCTCGATGAATTTTTGGAGATGGTTTATGCCGATTTTGGTTTGGATGAACATTTCCATGAGGTAAAACTAAGCTACATGCCAAATGTAGTCATTCATTCACTACAAGAAGATACTCTCCGTGTAATTGTAAGTAACGATAGACAATTGCAAGTGTTTGTTTCACAATTTTGTAAAGAAGCAATGCGTCTATGTGTCAAAATTTCCACTATATCTCATGTTTCATAGAGTTTCCCTGAAAAAGGTCAGTGTACTAACGGTAAAGGAAACGGTGACGAGAAATTCCATTGTAAGTGGAAGAACAATGATGCCTCGTATAATAGAGTTGACCCTTGGTGTAGTAGAGTTGATCATTCATGTAGTAGAGTTGATCCGGTGTTTAGTAAAGGTGGACCAAAGAATGAGCGTATACCAGAAAATGTGAAACATGAAACTGAACATGTTGAGGACGAAGATGTGGAATTCAGATTTGACGGTTGCAATGATATGGATGGCGCAAGCTCGGATGATGAAGATTATATCAGTGTTCGTAGAAAATCGAAGGAAGAAGTGAAGAAAAACCTCTCGGAGAAAGCAATGGGGTTGGATTTGAATGCTGAGTATTTGGATATAGAATTGCCAGCATTCGCATTGGTTGTTGGGCAACGATACTCATCAAAAAAAGAACTCATGACAAGGCTAAAGATTATTTTTGTCTTACAGAGGTTTGACTTCGCTTTCGTTACTTCATCGAAGACAGTGTTGGATGTGATATGTTGGGTACCAAACTGTCAGTGGAGAGTGCGAGCTTCACTTGTCGACGACGGTGGATATTTCTTTGTCCGGAAGTATAGGAGAGCACATAGTTGTTCTGTTACAGAGAGATCAGGTCGTGCAGGACAAGCGTCTACAGAAGTCTTAGGCTGGTTATACTTGGAATTCGTAGGTGGAATTGGGCCATATGTTCTTCCTCGACACGTTGCTGATTTAATGAGCAAGTGATTCGGTCTAAAGGTACAAAATTAATCTTACGCCATGGTGGAGTTAATCTTCCTTGTAGTAGAGTTAAATGTCGGTATAGTGAGATAAAAATACGTAGTAGAGTTAATGTGGAAATACTAGACGTAGACTCCGATTTGGTATGGTGGAATTAATTTTAACGTGGTAGAGTTAATGTGGATTACATTGACGAATTTTTATGTTTAGTAATGTTTAGTATCGACGAATTTGTATGCAATACAACACATTCAAATAGGTACTTACAATTCATGTTTCACATAGTCGCGTAGCCGAAGTACTTTTATTTTTGTAGTCAGACCAAAAGGATCATAGACACGACGAGAATGAACCACATTCTTATGAATCCTCTTGACAATGGAACAACCTACGAAAGGGGATACCTGTAAGAAGAAAAAAAAAGAACGGTAAATGAACTCTACTATAAGATAGAAAGAACTCTACTAAACGGTAAGTCAACTCATTCTAAAAGATAGAATGAACTCTACTATACAGTAAATGAACTTTACTAAACGGTAAGTCAACTCTATTAAAAAAAGGAACTCTACTAAACGGTAAATGAACTTTACTATACTTGAATATGAACTATACCATTTGAGTAAATGAACTCCACTACATTTGAAATGAATTCTATCATACAGTAAATGTACTCTACCTGGTTCGTATCGAGTACTCGTGCCCGAGTATCTTTTGGTAACACGTCTTCCATATAAACTAACTCCTTCTGTGTTAATTTACCTTTTCAGGAGTATCCACCACGTTTATGACGCCAAGCTCTCACATTTCTGGCTTCAGTTTTTCCACATCGTAAGGTGGTTTATTTTACGGTTCTTCTGGATTCCTAACAACATGTGATAACGGGCTGAAAGGGTTGGATGTCTCATGACTCTCGATAACCCATTTATTCTACAAAAAATATGAAAAAATGTCAACTCTATCAAACAAAACTATCAACTGTACCAATAAGATTTATTTAAATCGGGTTTACCTGGTTCGGTAGGATGGTATGTTTAGTGCTGGCTTAGGACACTTAGGTGTCATCGAGGTGAGAATCCATATTTGTTGGTTTAATTGTATTACACACAACACCTGAACTTGCACTTGGTGTTTTCTCCGACTCTGAGTCCACTAGGCTAGGCCGCTCCCAAAGAGGTATCTACAAAGAGTAATTTTATTATGTTAGCTTAACACATGGCAGAGTTGCTAATAGTTGTAGAGTTTATTTCTATGGTTTGGTATACATGTATTAATCACAATAATTGTTTAGTAGAGTTATACATATCTCGACCAAACCATATATAAGCTCTACCAAAGTTAATAACCTACAACTTTATGTTTATGTTTGTACAAATATGTATGTAATGTTAACAATTCAAGGTTGGTACATAGGATAAATCAATCAGAGTAAGTCTCATTCAAATAGAGCCTTACGTACCGATTTAAGTTCCTTATTATTAGGGGAGTTCAGAGTAATGTATGTATCGCCTTCTATATAATATTTGCGATTCACATGTTCAGGATTTCGATGTTGTGGAGTTTTCTGACCTCCACCCTCATCCGCATTTTCAGCCTTGTTGTTCTCCAGGCTATAAACTTGTGGTTGCGCCCTGGTCCTCCAGCCTAAGAATCCTCTCAAGCATGGCTGTATTTTCTGAGGTGTTATGCTTCAGCCTAATCACGCACTCAGCAAGCATTGTGGTCTCTGCCCTAGTTTCCAACCTAGTCTCCTCAAGACGATATATACGTTCAGCAAACACGTTCTGATCGTGTCTCATCCCTTCGAAGGCTTTGGTCATATCTCTAAGAGTGTAAATCAATGCAGTCGACTCCTCTAGCTTCCGCTTTTTCTTTTTAACGACTCTCACCACATCCTTCAAGGTCGTGGAGTCATCCATCTCTTTCTTCTGTCTCTTCTCTTTTTTCTTGTGTTTTTTCTCCTCGAGCTTCTGTTTTTTTTTCTCCTTATGTTTGACTTCTTCCTTCTGTTTTTTTTCTCTTTTCGTTTCTTCACCTGCTCTTTTGAACTAGCACTACGCTTGCTCATCCTCTCCTCGACATAAGCATCAGCCTTCCTCTTATTACTTATGTCCCAGGCGGATTCATCTAGACTGGAGGCAAGTATGTCTCCAAGCATGGTGACCCCTTTGAGATCTGCAATATCGTTTGGCCATGTAAGCATTATCTTCAGAGGCTATGTATTCAGTTGCTTAAGACGTACCTGGTTGATGAGAAGATGCAATTTATTAAACACAAATGAACTCTATCACACATATATAACCTCCACTTAACTGTCAAAATAATTCTACTAAACGTAAATGAACTCTACTACATATAAATGAACTCTACTATACTTGAAATCAACTTCACTGTACTTGAAATTGAATTGTACTATACGTAAATAAACTCTACTAGTAGCGTAAATGAACTCTACTATACATAAATGAACTCTATCAATCACTTACATCAAGTCTACTATGAAAGCAATTAACATTTCCATCTTCTGTGTTTCGTTGTTCCAACTTTACAATTTTCTCGGGTTCAATGAATTGTTTTTTGATGGGAACGTCACCTTCTCTTTGCTCCCAAAATATTTCAGCTAGTATAGGGATATACTCAAATGCCCATATCAGAAGTGCGTGGAAAACCCCGTGTAGAGTGTAATTACTGGCCTTCTTGTAAGCTGCAATTTTGATCGATTTGATCAGTTCTACAAATGCCACTCTTCCCCATGGATGCCTCTTGAATATCTCAAAATCTGCAACCAACTTTGCAGAACTAAAAAGGAGTCTATCATCTTCCTCTTCTCGAAAGACCACCCTCTACATCTCCCCAACAAGTCTTTCAACTCTACCCATTTAGGGCCTTCAGCAACCCCTAAACCGATATCATCCCAAAGCTCTCTGTGGGCAACATCTGCCAGATTAAAAGCCTCTTCAAATGTAGAGAAAACCTCGTAGGTCGAGACCCAAACAACATCCACATCTCATACTTCTTCTTAACCACTAGTTGATTTATCAACATGTACTGTATATGCCTCCCAGTATGGTGTAGTCGGAGTCTGCTAGCTTCAGAAAAAACGCCTACGCAAGTGTTCTCCTTTATCTCTACGTATGCATCCTCACCAATACCCTTGATCATATTACTGATGTTTTTAAGATTACAGAAATTGTTGATGCTTCGATTCTTCATCACCGATAGACCGTGTGTGAGAACCTTCTTCGGGTACTTCTTTTCTGCCATATCTAAAGATGAAAATAAACGATAAACATTAAAAAAAAACTAACTCTATTACACGTAAATAAACTCTATTACACGAAACTCAACTCTAACAAACATCAGACTAACTCTATTACACTTCACCCTACAAGCAAGTCAACTCTACCACACTACAAGCCAACTCTACCACACTACAATCTAACTATACCAAACATCAGACTAACTCTACTACACGGAATCCAACTCTACCACACAAAAATCCAACTCTACCACACTACAATATAACTCTAGCAAACGTTAGACTAACTCTACTACACGAAATCCAACTCTACCACACTACAACCTAACTTTACCACACTACAAGCCAACTCTACTACACTATAATCTAACTCTACAAAACGTCAGCCTAACTCTACTACACGGAATCAAACTATACCCCACTACAACCAACTCTACCAAACGTCAGACTAACTCTACTACACTAAGCATATCTCTACTACATTAAGACTATCTCTACTTCACCCTTACCCTCACAACTAGTTACGAACTATATCACATTGGCTCTGACCGGGGAAGAACTCTACTTGACAAACACATAAGAAGAAGATGAAGAACAAAAACCTAAATGTCGCGAAATCAAGAAACTCAAATGTCGCGAAATTGACAAATCCAATGTCTACGTAAACAACAAACCTAAGTGCCCTCACGAAAAAGAAGAAAAAGAAGAAGAAGAGAAGAGGAAGAAGAAAAGAAGAAACTTACCTTTGATAAATAAACAACACGACAATGAATACGACGAGTACGAAGAACAAGAAGAAGAAGAAGACAACGAGTATGAAAAACAACGTAGAAGACGTTGAGTAAGACGACGAAGAAAAGAAAGAGAGGTTAACGACAATGGTTTTTGTTTTGTGAAATTAACTAGAGAGGTTAATGACGACGGTTTACAGTATAGGTTTCTTTCTTTTTTCTTTTGTGAAATTAACCAGAGAAAAATAAGAAAATAAAAGAAGAAAACAGTTTTTGTTTCAAAGGTGTAATCGTAATTACACCCTTGACGCTTTTTTTTTGGACAAAAACTGTTTTGTTAATTACAATATAATTTTGCTCTATTTGAACCATTTTTCAAAAATAAAATAAAAAGTGGTAAAAGTTGTTGGCCTCTTTATGGTTTTGGAAAACATTAGTACTAGTTTTTTTATCGGAATTTGAAAAACATTAGTCTGAATTTCGGTTAGGGTTATCCTAATATTTAAATTACTATTAAAAATACACCTTTTATGTTTCCTTTTCTTTTCAACCATTTGATAAATTTCTTTTCCTTACTAAAACTTTTTGGAGTGGAAATCTTTTAGAAAATATTACGTGATTTGCCATTTGATAACTTGACAAAAGAAAGTTTCCCAATTTTTTATTTGATCGTATATAGTTTATTTTGAAATTATAGTTATTATTATTATTCCATGAAATATTTTACATATCCTTATGTAAATTTTAATGCATTTTATATTTCATAACTACTCATATTACGTTGATAATTGGTTTTAATAAGTTCTCTTCATAAATTTTGTAATACAGATGTTTGTAAAGGAATATAATTATTACTTTTTTCTTTCACAAAGAGTATAATTTTATTGAAACAGTAAATGTATTTATGGTGTCATTGGTAACTTTTTGTGTTGGTATTATAAGTTTTCTGATATGAAAACTGGATTAATTGAATTTTTTTTTTAGTGTTGAAGCTATATAACAAGTGTGATTTATCCAATGATTGATATAAATGGTAGATGCAACTAATAAATAAATAACAGAAGGAGGAAAATTAGGTAGAGTAAGAATGAAAATAACCAATTAAAAAAAATCATATAAAAATTGTAAATATTACCGAAAAAATTGGCGATAAAGCACACGGTTAATCTTTTAAACGCGTTTGCAAATCTTTGATACTAACAATTGATCAATTCTAACTATTAAAAACTAAAATATAATATAATAAAGGTTTATATAGTTTTACTTGGTCTTGGTTTCACAAGTCTTCTATTGTGTGATAGAATTTGAACAGTTTCTAACTGCTCTTTTGACAAAAAAGGCTTACATAAATAATATTCTGAAAAATTCATGTGACTGTGTTGACTTATAGAATTAAGTTAAATTAAAAGAAAAAAGTAAAAAGAGACTTTGTCTTCTATCATAAAAACATGGATATGCAGGTTAAAAGCAATCCAAAACTCTGAACAATTCAACACGAGAGTGGTGTCCCTACTTGTATTTAGTTTTGACTCTTTGCCATTGACTTTTTCTAGAAACTAATCAATGATTACCAAAAAAGAAGCAATCAAAGCATGGTTTCCAAAAACTAGTTGAGCAAAACAGTTATTTACTGTACACAAAAAATAAATGATACTACTATTTATATTATCTCAAATTAACACAACTTTTATATCTGAAAAACACTAATATAAATACTTGAATTTGTGTTTTACTCTAATAATTGACTGTCATCTCTTCTATTTTCCAACGTGAAAGAGTTGTATTTATTCTACTAAGGATTGAATGAAGATTTGATTTTTTTTTTGAACGGCAGATTATATTGGGGTACAATTGGCCGGCCCAATAACCAAATTTCTACATAATGTAGGCATGGGGACTTGATCCCAGATTATGCAAATGTGCTGTCTTAAATAGACTTACCGCCTGGTAGTAGGCTAAATGCCATTTGCAATGAAGATTTGATTATGGATCGAGTTTTATCGATTTATTAAAAATATGTATTTGAAATCATCAACGGTGTAAAACTTCTTACAAAAAATCATGTTTTATTGTGAAAAAAAATTTTAGTCTAACATAATTATGACCAAAAATATATCAATTCTTAACGAATTAAATATTTGGTCATTAAATAATCAAAATATTCTAACCAATCGATATATTATCAAAATATTATAACCATTTTTGACGATTAATTAGAAAACAACTCAACTTTTTACCATGGTAAATTGGGTCATAAAACATTTGTTTTGATTAACTTTTGATCAAAATTAAGGGATTAAAAATCGTTGGTTTGAAAGTTCTGTTGATCAAAAATTAATCAAAACAACTATTTTTATCAATTTATAATTATAAGTAGGATAAAAAGTGATAATTATAAAGTTATCATGTTTAGTGCAATTAAATTTATGAATATATAGTTTGAAACCTGAGGTAAGTATTATATTGGCAACGATCCACACATGAGCCTTCTAATATGTTGGACAGCTTTTGTATCTACAGTCGAAATTACATGAATTCTTTTGATGAGCAACTTAAAAACTTGCATCAAAATATTGATAAAGTCTCTACATTACCAATGTCTCAACAAGTGTGTCAAACATGTGAATTGATTGCTAAACATTCTTCAGTGTATTCCTCTAATTGATTGGTAAAACATTCTTTCCAATGTTTATTTCATGCCAATAATAATGATGTTATGATGTAGATCTGTTAAAAAAGTTTCAATAAAATTGGTGAAGAAATGGACCGAGACTGATTGTGCTAAACTTAAACTCTTAGAAAATGAATGGATCAGCAATTACTAAATGGGCCAAACTTTAAATAAAGAAGCCTGATTAGGGTTAGAACAAGAGAGGCCTAATAAAGCGATAGTTAAGAATTGGAAATTTCAGTAAGCACTCACTTTTGTGAGCATTGCCTAACTAAGAAGACAAAAAGACAAATTGTTTTGTATGTTTCCTATGTGGTTTACATTTTATTGTCTCTTTTTCCATTAGATGATTATAGGTATGGTTAAAACTTCCTTTTGGACAATAACTTTTTATATAAAAGGTAGAAGTCATAAGGGAGACAAAGAATTAATATATGTATAATAAACATGTTTACTCTATAATTTAGAGAACGAGAAACTAAAAATAGAAAATAAAATTGTCAACAAACTCTTGAATATTGAGAAATTTTATAACCACAGAAAAAAAAAAGATCATTCTTTCAAAACGAACATCATCATTTAGAATTTCAAAATTATCAAAACGAACAAACTCGTTATTACCTAGAGCAACATTTCTAATTCTGTGTGTAAAGATGAGAGACTCCTAATTTCACATACTCCCAAACATATCTTAACCCATACTAAAAAGAATTTTGATTTTTTTTCCACGATCTGTCCGAAACAAGTTTGTATAAATGTGAAGAATAATAAGAAAATACAAGGTCTAGTATCCTATTTACAGTGAGTAAGATTGAAATTGCAAAATGCTTACATATCACATGTGTACAAACCAATTTTAGATTTTTAACACGCAAAAATAATGGAGATAAGGACCTAATAATTATTTAATGTCAAATACATAAGGCAAAGAATAGCCCACAGCTAGTGATGCGATTACTTTTTGTTCTATATGTTTTTTTCATTAAATAAACAAATAAGAAGAAACATCCAATCATTTTTAGCAAGTGTGTATTCTACATATACTAGACGAATACGACATCTAATATGATTCATTTATTTTTGTTTATGTTTATATATCGTTTTCATATTTATTATTCTTATGAAAGTTATCATTCAAATCGTAAAGACACAATACCAACTTTTTATATTTATAATAGAATGAAAAAAAAAAACAAAAAGATAAGCATTTGCCTTCTTCACTCACAATAATACAAGTGTACAATAAATACGTCCAATTTTAGAAAAGAAGAAAAGTAAATAAACTAAATTGACGTTCAATTTTTTTTTGGCCACATATGTAATAATCAAAAAGAAAATCTTTAACATATCTTCTTCTTCTATAAATGTGTTTGTGATAGTACAATATTGGCATTACACTTTATTTTTAAAGAAAAAACAGAATTGAGTTATCTATTAAAATCATGTAAAATAATTGATTGTTGAAGGTTTTATTGATTCCTAAATAGTTTTTTTTTCTTTTGTAAATGGCAAATTATATTGGGGCACAACTGACCGGCCCAATAACCCAATTCTTACATAATGTAGGCGGAAGGACTCGATCCCAGGTTATTCAAATAAGCTGCCTTATGTGGACTTACCGCCTGCCACTAAGGTAAGAGCCATTTGCAAATAATTTTTTTTATTCATATGTACTTTAATATTTAACTTTCAACAATTAGATTAAAAAAATTTGATCTACGGTATAATTTTCTTTCTAAACCTTAAACAATATCATATAAAATTCTATGACATTTCAAATCAAACTCTAATTGAAAAACTACGAAGATGAATATTTAACAATTTTATGAATATTTACTTCCCCCGTACTTTTATATTTGACTAATCTTTATTTATTTATTACAGAACATATATATTAAATATTTATTTCAAAATCTTTAGTTGAATCATCAACTTCTACATAAAAGACCATTAATTCCAAAACATAAAATTTATAATTAGATTCAAAATTAACCTAAATCCATCAATCCAAAAGACTCCAAAATTTATGAGACTAGTCATCTTGAAAATTAGTCAGTCTTGAAAGAACCAATATACAATAATTGTTTTTCTCAAAACATAATAACAAATTGTATTCAAATAACAATTGGAGTATAAAGTGAAAGGCAAAATCATGAAAACATAAAACATATTTCGATAATTATAACAAAAACACACACACCAATTACAGGACAAAGTACAACTCATATATATGCCCAATAAATATATAAAGAGTTCATATTTATCTTCCCAACCAATCAAAAGATGCATGTACTTATTATCATGTCTCCACACCAACCCAAAAGTACAAAAAAAGAAGAAGAAGCTAAACTTAAATATAAAGGGGCAATAATAATAATAAATACTAATTCTTCAGTTAAAATTTATTGAATCATTAATACATATTGATATCATTAGCCATGATTGGTTGATTAGAGTAAACCGAACCACCCCAAGGATTAACACCACTCATCATATCATCGTAATATCCGTCAATCCCAACCGTCCGATCATCAAATCCACAGCCGTCGATTTGGTCAACACCAAATCCTCCACCGTTCGATTGCACAAGATCAACGATCTCGTTCAATGATTGAAGTCTCGAACTAAGCTCCGACATTTGAGCCGCGAGAACTGAGTTCTCAGCTTGAATCTTCATGTAAAGCTGAGATGTAACATTAAGACTGTTTAAGATCTGATTCTTGTCGTTTGAAAGCTGATTAATCTGAGCCGTAAGATCATCCACGTGTTTCTGTTTACGCATCCTTGATCTTCGTGCTGATTCACGGTTTGATAACATTCTTTTTCGTTTTCGTTCGTCGACGGGGACGACGGAATCTGACGGTGATGTGGTGTTTCCTCCGTCGGAAGAGCTTGAGCTCCGGTATGTGCTGCTTGATGACGCCATTACAAAGAACAAAATAAAAAGGAGAGATTTTTTTTTTTCAAAATTTTGAATTTTTTAATTATCTGATTTGTTGTCTAGAAAAGAACGAAAATTTAATTAAGGGTAATTAGATTTTGGGAATCAGCAATTCATGAAACGTTGTAAAACCAGTAGAGGAAGACGACGGAGAAAGATTGAACAAGATGGGTTCTACGGCGGAGAGCAGATTTAACCGTGAGCCCAGAGAGCAAAATTTCGCAGAGAACAGGAGTCATCAGTTTCCGATCATCAAAGACTTGATTTTTTTGTACTTTGGAGAGGATTTGTCTGAAATGTGTTGTTTTAAGACAGAAGAAGAAGAGATTGTGATTAAGAAAATTGTGAATAGAAGAGGTAAATATAAGAAAAACAAGAGATAAGGGCCTAAAGATGTGTGAAGGGGAAAGAGGTTTTTGATGAGTGGTATGTTGTGGATTATATAGAAACCAAATGTGAAGCATCCACTTGGTGTTTTTTAATTTTTATTTATTTACTAAAAACTAATGAAATAATTGATGGTGTAAAGCTGGAATTGTTTCGCCCATTGTTTTCTTATTCTTCTTTTAATACAAATAATAATAAATAGATTTATCTTTATTAGAAAAATCTGTAGGTCAGTAGGTGGGATTTGATTTGTTTGTTTTTTTCCCTTAAAAGACTGTATTTTTTACTTGGTAAGGGTAAGTTTTTTCTTTCGGTAATGATGACTAATAAGATGGTCAAATAGGTGAGTAAAAGTTGACCACAAATCAAGATAAAAAGGACATAACTCACCAAGTTCTTGAAAATTATGTCTTTGTTGGGGAAATGCATGAAATCTTTACTATAATTGTTACATTAATTGATTTAATGGTATTTAATATTTTGTTACATTTTTAGTGAATTAGAAATGATAATATATATAGATAAGTAGGAAGTATTCTTAATCAAGGGTTGAATATTATCTTTACTGTTTTTCCTTTCTCAATTTTATTTAGGGTGTATTTGTCCTATAAAATATTATTAGGAGTTTATAAGGTTTAATTATAGATAAGATCTTATTAATTTAATTGTTGACAAAAAATATAAATAAATAATATGAGAAAATAAAAATTTAAAGTTTTTAGACATAAGGTATTGTAGTATAGTATAAACTTTTTAAATTAATACTATAAATTAATATACACTAATAATTTCTATTAAATATAATTTTGTGGTTCTAAATTAAATTTTTAGTTCAATTAGTATAATAATATATTAATAATTTCTATAATTAATAAAAGAATATAATTTTGGTCTAGTTTCAACATTATTAATTTATAGAAGTTTAACTATATTCTACAAAACATTGTTTAACATGTAGAAAAACTATGAAATGATTTTGAAGGAAATTAAAAACGTTTAAACATTAGGAAAAACATAATTCGTTGACTATAACGATCATTAGGATCTAAAAGATTGATATGTACGTTGGTTTTTAGATCTAAACATAAAAATCTTGAACGGATTAATTATTAGTATTACCAAAGGTTTGTTATGTTATGTGTTTGTAACATAGTTTGTGTGTGAAAGGCGTGTTTGTATTATTAGCATTGCTGATTGGTTTCGTACTTTCCTTTTAGTTGAACGTATATAAGTTCATTAAAATTTTGAATGAGTTGAGATCTACTAAATTATAAAAAAACTAAAAGTACGAATGAACCATTTTGAAGACAAATCTACCAAATTACATGTGATAAATCACTCGTACTTATTAGAAATTGATATAACTCCAATGAATGTCTCTCGCATCACATGTAACATTTATTATTTGTTTAAATCTTACAAATAACCATTTTCATATTTTCTTAATACCTTATTTGTAATAATTGCATGTGAATACATATGGTCGATAGCTCGACTGGAAAAATATCCAACAATAATCTAAGAGATCACATGATTGAATAGCAGCAGAGAAAAATTTGACTCTCCGAATAAGAATAAATTTAAAATAATGTAAATCTCACCCTAGAAAGATTAGATGCCCATATGCTCTAAACTTCATTTTTACAAAAAAGAAAGAAATTGTATATAAATTGTTTGTTTTCTTAATTCCTTACTTTGTAATAATTGCATGTGAATTATTTTGATTGATTGACAAAAACAATAATTATTTTGTGAACAATTAATCTAACTGCATAATTCAAGTTTTTTTTTAAAAAAAAATCCAATGCATAACCATTTCTCTCATTAGTACTTTCTCTAAACAATGACTATTCCTTTTTTAATAAAAAGTCAATAATGAAAAAAATATATATATATAAATTTATAGTTTTCTATATTCTACTAATATATTTTTTGTATGTAGAGCTAGCTTGGAGAATAGAGCATCTAGGCAAAAACTTAAGAGCCAACTATAAATTACAAATTTTTTATTAATGTATAAAGGTCACATTTTTTTGTTTAGGGTCCAAATTTTTTTTCTTAATATGGTCTAAAAATTCTGCCTTTATTGGATTGATTCTTTTCGTATATATAATTTTATATTTTAGTTTAAAATATTTTCTAACATATTACTGGTACGTATATAAAAAAATAACATAATTTGTCATTTCAACACAAATTATACCAGTTTTTTCTAAAACATCCCCTTAACAATTATATTTCATACTATTGTAGTCAATAGGATATGCATGATGGGTTAATGTTAGCTTGAGTTTTTTTTGCTATGGGATTTATAAACGGTATGTATTTTGGATGTATATATTTTTTCTGGAAATATGTTGCC
Organism: Lepidium sativum; assembly: GCA_023374145.1. Lineage (NCBI taxonomy): Eukaryota > Viridiplantae > Streptophyta > Magnoliopsida > Brassicales > Brassicaceae > Lepidium > Lepidium sativum. The sequence continues at coordinate 34,639 of JAKUCM010003116.1, forward strand.
TGTAAATTCTTTTTATGTTAGATTATTTTATGTTTATAAATTTTAAAAACTTATGTTCTATAATTTTGATTCTTTTTTACAGTTAAAATCCTGCAACAAGAATCAAAAATAAATTTAGTAACAAAAGCAATTCCTAATTAGACTCATAGTTAATGCAGTATTTGTTAATCTAACATTTTTACTTAATACACTTTATAAGTTTACTAATACTAATATAATTTTTATTATTTCATCTGCTACAATATATATGACGTTTTAATTTTTCAGAAAAACTAAAAAATTATTTTGTATTTGATTATTTTAGTTAAAAATATATTCTTAGTCTATAAAAAATTATTCACCAATTAAAATAACCAAAATAAATTTTTTAAAATGATAAATATTATATTAAAAATTGAAAACATTGTATATTTTAGAATATTTTTTAAAAGAAAACATCTGCGTAGCCGAACCCTAGTAACTTGTAAGTGGATTAAAAAGAGAGGACACAACTTTTAATAATTTTACTTAACATCATGCTTTTTATTTATTTGTTTTGTCAACCATAGAAATTTTATTTAATTTTGCTAACTACAAAAGTTTAGTCACTGTAAGTGGCATTTAGTCTAGTGGCAGATAGTAAATTCACAAAAAGTATGCGTACATCCTGGGATCGAGTCTCTCCACTTGCATTTGCAAAAACTTGGCTAATGAACTAGTTATTTGTGGCTCAATGTTAAAAAAAAAAATTTAGTTACTGTTGGTAGTTAATTGTTTAATTATTCTCCAAATACGACGGTGCACGACACCGTTTTTGACGGGATTCTCTTTTATATAGATCTGCACCGTACGAAACCACGTGCTTTGCACAGTTCATGTTCACAATGAGCGGCTCTTAATATACCTCAAAGTTCCAATTTGAATTAAATTAACATTTTTATTATTTGGCCAAAAGCAAAAATATATACTAAAAATTATATAAAGGTGATCAACACGTAACCTCTAAGCAGAGGCAGGGGACAAGACTCACATGGCCCATAGCTCATCTCTTCTGGAACTTAATATTAACCCCAATTTTAATTGTATTATTTATTTGTTTTATCTTTTTAGTTATTTATAATCTAGCAAAACTTAGCCCCTAATCAGACATGAAATGACGATTAATTGTCGCCATTAGGGTTAGGTGAAATACATATCAACATTATGGCCTAATAAGTTCATTTAGAAACGATACGTAAATTATTAAATTAGATAGTATGTTAATAGGAATATCCTATAATATTATATCCAAAAACATCACAATCTTTTTTTAGAAAATTTTCTTTTGAATAAAGGCTGCTTAAATATTTTTCTGGTGTTCTTGTATAAATAAATAGTATATTTTTTAAAAAAAATCTTGTCATATTCTCCACCATGTACTGAGGAATATTCTCTGTTATTATCATTCTTATTATTTTTATTTACTCAAATGTTACAATTTTTGTCAGTTTTCTTATTAAAATCAATATCAAAGTTGAGCATCTTGCTTTTTAAGAGTGACGTCCCGGTTTACGTATCAAGTATTAACAATGATAATTACAAAAGAAAATGCAAAGTTAGGTTGGAAGGGACCATCAAAATGTGGTATACTCTTTTAGTCTTTCAAAAGTTTATTTATTTATTTTTAATTTACTGTTAAAATATACTTTCTAGACTCTCAGTAATATTATGTAGAGTAACTTTCTGAAGTCAAACTATGATAAAAACTACAGTAAAAATAGATATTTAACTGCTTAATTAGAAACATTTCTGATTTTGTTTTATAAATTATGAATCATTAAGAAAATAAATAATACCTTTACAGCTATAACTTCTTCCCAAATTTTAAATCGGGGTTTTGATTCAAATAACCTAAAAATTAGTTCGAAATACAAAATTAGATCCTAATTTGAGTCAAATACAAAACTAACTCAAAAGATTATTAAAATTACAATTTTCTCCGGTATGAACCAAAAAAAAAATAGATATTACTATTACAATTATAACTTTCCATAGTTTACAATTTAAGTATATTTTTATGTAGACTTTATATGTAGTTTACAATTGAAATCTACTTTGTGATTTTATTTTATTTTTAAATATTAAAAATAATAAAAAAATAGTTTGATGAAACATTTGTATACATAACCAAAATATAAGTAATTAGGAAGTATTAAAATTAAAATTTATGAATTTAAAAATATAATTAACTTAAATATATAATTCAACTAAAATCTATATTTTGAATTGGATTTTACTCCTTGTAGATTTTATTTAAAGTTTATATTTTAAAATTTAGATTTACGTATTGTAAACTTTATTTAAGGTCTTTAAATTTGGATTTTACGTCTAGTAGACTTTATTTAAGGTATATATTTTAAATTTGGTTTTTACGTTTTGTAGACTTTATTTAAGGTTTACATTTTTAAATTTGGTTTTTATGTTTTGTAAAATTTATTTAAGGTTTATATTTTTAAATTTAGTTTGTAAACTTTAAATTTACTGAAGACAATACATGTTTTACCCTAGGTATATAAGGTATTTTATAAAGAATGTAAGAAGAAAGAACACAGCCGGCGGCGTGTTTTGAGAATGTATCCCCAAAGTCAAGACATGCCTATAACTTACATGTAGGAGAATCTGATGGATGTAACTGGGCAAAAGACAACTGGTAAGTCTTTGTTTAAGTGTTGTTCAATTCATTCCACGTCTTTCTTAGTCTGTTGTTGTTCTTTTGCCATGGAATGTTTACAATCTTAATATATGCTAGGATACAAAGAGAAAAAATGTCGGAGCCTCTCTATGTTCTTCTGTGATTCAAGCCAGTCGTGGAAAACACTGTGAATTGCTGTTTATTAAATTTTCTTTTAGGTACACACGACCTTCTGTGATAACTTTGACCAGTAATAGAACATGGCTACAAGGGCCTTCCTGTATCAATTTGCTTGTTGGAACACAGTTTGTTTCTGCTTGGTCTCTGTAGTTCTGTCTTAAGATTACCAAACTCAGTGGTCAATACAATGTGACAATGATTACTTGATGTTTCAATACATTCACAGTAATTGTCCCACGTTTAGGTGCAGAAACAATAGAGACAATTAAAGAGTTATCACTACAAGAGAACATTAGTTTAGGGACCATATTTTACAACGTTTTTGGGACGTTGTAAAATAGGGAGGTATTTGCAACTTCTTTACGACGTTTAGAGAAAACGTCGTAAATGAGTTGTAAACATACAACGAAAAAAAACGTTGTAAACAAGTCGGTAATTTACGACATTTTAACAACGTTTTTCCATTGCTTCAACAATTCGTTGTGAATAAGTCCCTAAGTTGCAACACTTTTACGACCTCTATAATTTACATCGAATTAACATCGAACGTCAAAGTAGGTATACACGTTTTTCTTGTTACGTAAAAGGTTTAAATAAAATTAAAACTTAGAGTTGTAAAGGTGTTGGTAAATTTAAAATTACGTTGTTAAAACGTCACTACTTTACAACTCTTTTACGAAAAACTGGACAGATTCCTACGCTTCCAGAACTCTATGCCGCAACCCATAAGAAGAAATATGGCGTCTTCGTCGATCCACGTTGTGAGCTGCTACATAGCCAGGTTGAAGCTGCGGTTCAGGAGCGTCAAACACAGCTTTCCCAGGAATCCACCGACGGTACTCCAGTCCAATTGAGTGCTCCGGAGATCAACGCAATCTATAAGCAGGTATTAAATTAAATACTTTAATTTAAATAATATTTTTCCCTGAAAAATCTTTTTTGTAGATCGCTCCAACAAAAAAGGGACGGATTATTGGCATAGGATCCGCCCAAGATGTCCAGAGAGTCACTTCTAACTGGATTGGCGAAAACTCACTCCGTACTCAGTTGCAAGAATCTCGTGCAGAAATAGCTTCGCTAAAGCAAACGACGAATGAGAAATTTGCAGCCATGGAATCCATGATGGATATTTTGGTTGCGGGCAATCCATATGCATCTGCGGCTTTGGAGCTTAGACGTCGCAACCTCGGGATTAGGCCTACGGAGAATGTCGAGGTCGATTTGAACGAGCGGGTGGCTGAAGATCAGGACGACCGTAGCTCTGACATGTTCGACGAATTACTTCGTTAAATATTTTCTAATTTGTAATTAAATTTTGTAAAAACATTTTAATTATATATTTTATATTATATTTTTATTTTAATTATTTCATATTTTAATTTAAATAAAAAAAAATTAAGTTTCCCAATTTTAATAAAAAAAAAAACATATTAAATTTTAGTCCCTAAGTAGTTGTAAATTATTTTCGTCTTTAAATAGTTGTAAACAATTTTCGTCTCTAAGTAGTTGTAAACATTTTCATCTTTAAGTAGTTGTAAAACTTTCGTCCTTACTTAGTTGTAAAGAAATCGACTCTAAAACGTTGTAAAACAATCGACTCTAATTAGTTGTAAATTATATGTTGTAAGGAGGTTGCTAATTTTACAATTAACTTACAACGTTTATATTGGCATCGACTTTACAACGTTTGCCAATCTTTACGACGTTTTTACAACTCCCCATTTACGACGTTTTAACAACGTTTTATTTGCGTTGTTAATGTTTACAACGTTTTTACAACGTTTTGTACCTTACGACGTGCAAGACACGACGTTTCACGCGGCGTCCCTAAAACGTTGTAAAAGTCCTTTACAACGCTTTAGGGACGAAAATGGGAGTTGTAAAATACATGTTCTCTTGTAGTGTATGGCCAGAAGTGATAAATGCTTCGTGTATTTGTCTTAAGCAAGTGTTCTTCATCCTCTTGCCTCAAAAGACAATTTACATTCATACCATTATACATTCATGTTCTTAGAGTACAAAGGATGGGTCTCAAGATCTTGCTCAAGTAACCTTAAGACTATACGCAATTATTTAGTTGAAGACCCTTTAAACAAATGCGAAACATGCAAACATCAAAGATCTTTTGTCTTCATTTGCATCAAAAAAACTCAATTGTTAGGTTGTTTTCTTCTAATATCTTAAAGGGTACGCACTTTTCTTGATAATAAACTCACATTTTGCTAAATTCTCTTAATATCTACATTGAATCTAAACACAGTGCTATGTCATTATCGAATGTCTTTCTCAAAGTGTCACATTTAAGTTGAAAACAACGGGAGAAAATTCATTACACTCGTCGAGTTATATCTGGATTTCGGCGTATCCCATCAATTGTACCAAAATTATTTGCAAACAACTTTGCAATGTATATTGGAGAAGAAAATCTAAAGTGAGACAGTCGCTCTACAATCTAACATATATGAACTTTCACATATTTTTCATAATCAACTTTAACTATTTGAACAAGTTTTTCATGAGTACAACCTAAAAGCGTGATTTTCAAAAGACTTTTAAAGAAATTGCTATTCTTTATTAATTAATAAATTTACTCAAAACTTAACCAAAATACTTTCTCAAATCTTAAGGAACAACTCTCCCCAAAACTCTTATTTATAGACTAGGCTAATCTCCACAATCTAATAGGAATTACATGAATCTAATCCTAAACGAATTTGGTGTTATCTATAGTAACTAACTCTTATCTAAAGATAACTTGGAGCATAAACTAAGGAATTATCCAACATTCACCCCCGTAATTCCGACTTGAATTCCGAGAATAATGATCTCGAGTGACGTTTTGTACAGTCGGTTTGATGATCTTGTCACTTGAATTAATAGTCTTCCTCGTGAGTCTCTAAGGTATAGTCGATCTCCTTTCATCTTAACTTCACATCCATTCTCAGTTGCTTGTCCAAGTCTTATGATATTATGTTTAAAATCAGATATTAAATAAATGTCTTTGAGTATCTTTCTCTCTACGGTTTTGCCAATAAACGTGATAGATCCTTTACCAACTATATTGACATATAACCCATCTCCAAATTTTACTTTTCCTTTGACGTTTTCATCTAGCTTAGAGAAGAATTCTTTGTTTCCCGTCATGTGATTACTTGCTCCGTTTTCAAGGTACCAAATTTTTTATTTCGAGCCTTCTTTACTTATTTCCTAAGCTTTAGGGAAAACTTTATCTTCATTCAAGAACACAATCTCATGAACATAAAGAGATTCTTCTTCAATTTCTTATTCCTCCTCTTGATGTTCATTGAGAGTTGCTTCTTGACTCTCTCTAGGTCTATCAGGACATGTTGAAACAAAATGCTCGGGCTTGTCACATCTTCAACATATCACTTTGGATCGATCTCTACTTCCCTTTTTTCATAGCTTTTGGCCTCTTCCTTTTGGTCTCGGTGACTCGATCTTCCTCGACCCCTTCCACGACCTCGACCTCCACGTCCTCGGCCTCGACCTCCTCGTCTTTCTTCTCTTCCATTGTTTGAAAACATAAGTTTTCTTTGCTCTTCCACGTGTTTGTTTTTCGCGTTAATTCTTTCTTCAAACGCCTTGATTCTCCCGATTATCTCTTCAAACCTTGTTGTCTTAAGGTCTAAGACTTGTTCTAGAGAAGCCACAATGTGAATATACTTATCCACCTGTAATCCATTCAGAATTTTTTTGACAAGTCTTGTTTCACTAATGGATTCTCAAAGTGAGGCCAATTGAGCTGAAATTCCGGAAATCTTTCCCGAAAATTCATTACTCGTGTATTTGTCACTCATCGTCGATCTTTGTAGATCCGCTTATAGAGTTTCTAACCTTGCTACTGTGATTTAATAGCATCCCAAAGCCTTTTAGCCGTATCTTGATCTTCGATTTGCAAGATGAGTTATTCGGGGATAGATTGAAACAAGAGAGCTATGGTTATGACATTCTTCTTTACGTTCGTAGATCTTGGTTCAATTGTTTCCCATACTTCATTAACTCGAAGTGTAATCTTCATTCTCATCACCCAAATTATGTAGTTTGTTGATGATAACATATGACATTGGATCGATGGAACTCCATGGTCTTTTCGTGGTGTTTGTTGGATCACGTCTCCCATCCTTGGCTACATGTGATTTCTCCTTGCTTGATCAGATCCTTGACTCAAGCTCTGATACCAATTAAAAGCGAGATTTGTAAAAGACTTTTAAAGAATTTGCTCTTCTTTATTGATTAAGAAATATGGTCAAAACTTAACCAAAGTACTTTCACAGATCTTAAGGAACAACTCTTCCCAAGACTCTTATTTATAGACTATGCTAATCTCCCTAATCTAATAGGAATTACATGAATCTAATCCTAAACAAATTTGGTGTTATCTCTAGTAACTAACTCTTATATAAAGATAACTTGTAGATTAGATAAGGAATTATCCAACATTCATAGTCTAATCTATCTACCTAACTTGTTCAACAAGTAACTTGATTCAAACGTATCCCAACAATCTCCCCCTTAAGCTTGAAATTGATTTTCTCTTTATCTTGAACATCAACGAAGTCTTTTGTTTCTTCATCGTCCTTTGCAATCAACCTGATAAGTTTGTCCTCGCTCTTGGTGTAAGCCACCACGGGCACCAACGCTTGATCATCCACCATTGTTGTTTTGTCTATCTTCTTCTCATGATTAAGACCTTACTTAATCGCTCCCTCGTAATTCTTAAGGCTCTGATACCAACTAAAAGCAAGATTTGTAAAAGAATTTTAAAGAACTTGCTCTTCTTTATGATTAAGAAACTTGCTCAAAACTTAACCAAAATACTTTCACAAATCTTAAGAAATAACTCTCCCCAAGACTCTTATTTATAGGATAGGCTAATCTCCCTAATCTAATATGAATTACATGAATCTAATCCTAAACGAATTTGGTCTTATCTCTAGTAACTAACTTTTATCTAAAGATAACTTGTAGATTAGATAAGGAATTATCCAACATTCCTTATCTAATCTATTTACCTAACTTGTTCAACAAGTAACTTGATTCAAGTTTATCCCAACACAACTATTATGTAAGAAGAACATTCTCCCACCTTTGATATGATCTACTTCAATATTAACAAGATCATTACACAATCGTCATTGTAGACTTCATTTTAATTCTAATATGAGTAGATTTATAACACAGTCTACTAATTGTGGACGTAAATTGAAATCTACGACAAAGAAGCTACATACCTAAATTATTTCAAAATTTTATTAAACCATAAATATAACACATAAACATGTCAAATTTATACACAGACGGACAAATGAATAAACACACATGAGAAAAATTCCAAAAAAATTAAACATTATATGTATGGTATAAATTTAGTTTTAACAAAATTGTAAAAGTAGACTTTACTATAAGTCTACCGGTAGTAGACCTTATTATAAGTCTACTAACGGTAAATGTAAAATAAAGTCTACTAAACATAGACATAAATAAAGTCTACTAAACATAGACATAAATAAAGTCTACTAAACGTAGATGTAAAATAAACTCTACTACCGATAGTATACTTTATTATATGTCTACTAACGATATATGTAAAATAAAATCTACCAAACGTAGATGTAAAACAAAATCTAATACCGGTAGACCACAAATATAATCTACTTTTAGGTTAGTTTTGTATTTGACCAAACTTTGACTTTCTAGAAATAGACTTAATTTTAAGTCTACTCTCAAATCAAATTAATTTTTCAATTGACCAAAATGTTGACTATCCTAAGTAGACTTAATTTTGAAGTCTACACGAGAAGTCTACCGAGAATTATAAAAGTAGACTTAAAATGAAGTCTACTAAGGTTAGTTTTGCAATTGTCTGACTTTGACTTTTTGAATGAAATCTACATGAGAAGTCTACATAGTGTAGACTTAAAAATGAAGTCAAAATGTAACAGACTTCATATTGAAGTCTACTTTTTTTTGTAGTAGACTTCATATGAATTCTACTTTTAAAATCGATTACGATATATATCTAATGACGTAAGCTACTTAATTGTAGATTTCAATTGAAATCTATTTCAAAAAAGTATACTTCATTTGACGGCCACACAATGTAGACTTCTCATGTAGATTTCATACAAAAAAGTCAAACATAGTCAATTGTGAAACTAAACTTAGTAGATTTCATTTTTAGTCAAATTTTTATAATTCTCGGTACACTTCTTGTGTAGACTTCAAAATTAAGTCTACTTTAGTAGTCAACATTTTAGTCAATTATAAAACCAACCATTTTTTGCGTAGACTTAAAATGAAGTCTACATCAGATTTTTTTTCTACAAAGAGAAATTTGTAGAGTTTATTAAGTCTACAACATATTGGTCAAATGCAAAACTAATATATTTGTTGACTTGTAGACGTCATTATAAGTCTACGTGAAAAGTAGACTTAAAATGAAGTATACTTTCTCCAAAAAAATGAAAAAACATGAATTATTTGGATTGAGCTTGTGTTTACCTTCGATTATTGCCCATAAATTAAAGTCAAGCTAATACCAAAGAAACACAATCCTTTGTATTTAAAAAGCTCGAAAACAAGGAGAGTCTAAGAATTTTAAAAAAAAATTAAATGCAAGTGAGGGATTTTTTTTGTATGAAATTGATGAGAGAGTAGGATTATAAGAAGTTTTGTGGATTAATTGGGAGTTATTGAATCCAAAATTGGTTGTAAAGTAAGTATCTAAAGCTCACTTTTTGGTTGTTAATGGTAGTTGAAAATATTAAAGATGATGACATTTTTATAAATAAATGATGGTAAAAAAATATTTATGTTATTTAAAAAAACTAATAATTACAAAATGTCATGATTGTAAATATATATTGGTTCAAGAATAAAATAGAGAAAAAAAAGAAAAAAAAAAGTGGAGGTTAAATTTGCATTTGATTCTACTAATTGAGTCATTTTTGAAACAAGCCCTTCTTATATCAAGTGGCATTTAGTCTAGTGGCATGTGGTAAGTCCACAAGAGACATGCGCATTTGCACATCCTGTGATCGAGTCCTCCTGCTTGCATTTGCAAAAACTTGCCTAATGGACCGGTCATTTATGACTCAATGTTGACAAAAAAAAAATAATATCTTATAAAATAATTCTTTAGAATCTAATTTCGATGAAAAACACAACATATTTGAATATTCAAATACTCAACCAAAAACATTTTCTTGTTTTTTTATAAGTTATATACGAATCAGATTAATAATATATATTTAGACAAAAATGTGAGGAGTTATGTATAGTCCAATATATAATTAGCCATACTAATTTTTTTTTAAAAGTATACAAAATGGATGCTTCATAAGTCACAAATGGCTGGCTCCAACTCTCTAAGAATAGTGCAAAAATGAGGCGAAAAGTAAAGAACAAAGTCATTGCATGCAACCACAGCCCATTGGTCAGTCCTTAATTTGGACCATTCTCTTAATGCTTTTGTCAATTAATTAAATAATTAATTTAAACTTGTTAATTAAAGATATATGTCAAGTACTACAATTTAGTCTCACTTTAATTAGAAGTATTAATGTATAAAATATCTCTATGATGTAACTGATGAAGAATAATCCAAAACATCGACTTATTTTATATTCATTGAACCTCTTCATAAAGTTAATTGAGGTCACTTATCTTATGATGTAAATAGCATGGAAGTCAGCATTTTCGGCACATTAATATATAATTAATTTCCAGAGATTTTTTTGTTTAGTTTATATTGAAAAATTATATAGTCTGTCGATATATATCAACTTAATTATATGTAAAGTGTATATATATGTATTAAACTAAGATCAATATCCAAATTAAATAAAATTATATTAATAGTTATATTAAACAAATAAATTGGGTACCAACAGTTTCTTATATAAAAGAATTTATTTGGTTGCTTTGAATATTATTATCTCTAGTGTTACAAGTATCTAAGTCACTTCTATATCGTTGCACAATTGCATTTCATATACTAACTCATATAATTAATTTCGAACTTTATTGTATATATGAAAAGAAAGACTTAACTCAAATTTCTATTTTTAGAAAATCTTTAACTTATATTGCTAAATGACTCCTTTTTTGAAAATATTTTGATGCCTACAAAATATGATAATATTATTAATCTTAGCCATCTAAGTTCAAACTTCAAGCTAATGTGTCGGAGCTTAACATACAAATATTTCTTGTCATTCATATTCGAAGATGGTCTTTAATAACTTAAATAAAATACATTAAAAACAGTACCTGTAAGATGACAAACCAAGTCTCTAAATCGATATTATTAGTGATATCCGATTTGGATATAGACTTAAATTTATGGTCCTGAATTCAATTTTACTGTAAGCTAATTTGCTACTATTTGACTAGACGAAAATAAGAATATTTTATATCATATTAGAAAACACAGAATTATACAAATCGTTGCTACTGGTTTTACGGGAATTAGTTAGACTTTAGTCTGGATCTTATTTTTCCAAAAAAATAAAAATAGTAGTGATATTTAATGAAATAGTTCATTTTATTTTCCACTTAATAAAATATGTTAGTTATAAAATATATGATTACCCCCACAAAACAAATAAAGCATTACTATTGAGTCCTCTACTTCACCACTAAGCAAAGCCTCCTTCAAAGAGGCAAAAATAGCTTTATTTTACTTCTGTTCAATAAGATTTTGTAAAAGATTACAGCTCATGTGCTTCTGTTAAAAGTGATTTGATTCTCTGCATGAATTTTCTTAAAAAGTTAAATAAATCACACGTTGTCCTCAAATGATTTTGTTGTTGTCTTTTTTTGGTTAAAAAATTAAGATTTTATGCAAAACAAAACAATTTGAATCGTCATTTTAACAACTACATTGTTATGTGTTTGTAGAAGCAAATGATTTTATTTCGCTCATTGAATATTTCTGTTTATATATACTCCAAGCAGCTTATCAGATTTAATATTTTTATCGGTTTGTATGTCTATATAAAAGTTGTATTATTTAATGAATAATTGGGAATTAAAATTCTTATATTTTCTCATTCATTGATTGATTTTAAAATTTTAATTTGTATATTGTTTTAGTTAATTATGACCGAACATACAATGTGAACCTACGATCATACACCATTACAAAATAACATAATTTTCATCATAATTATAATTATAAATTAGTTAAAAATACTTGTTTTGATTAATATTTTATCAAAATTAATTTTTATCAAGTAATTTTTGACTTTTCAATTTTGATCAAAAATTAATACAATTGTTTTGAACTAATTTATGATTATAATTATGGTCAAAATTGAATTATTTTCTAATTTGGATTCAAAAGTGATCATAGTATTTTAATAATATATCAATTGATCAAAATATTTTGATTATTTAATGATTAAATATTTTAATCCGTTAAGATTTGATAGATTTTTGCTTATAATTTTATTAAGTAAAATTTTGATTAAAACTTTTTAGTTACAAAATATCATGTTTTTTTTATAATAACATTATTTTCAGAACAACAATAATGGGTTGCTTTAAAGATTCTCCAACACTTACTCGACACTAAGATATTTGTTCAGGCTTCGACTTTCGGTTTTCACTTAATATTGGTGGCCTTCACTCCGTAGCACGGTCTGCCTCTTGATCCTCCTTAGGTTCTCCGGTCCCTCCTAGTCCTTTTCAACATCTCCGATCAGCTCTGCCACCTTGACCTTCTTCTTAATATTTGTTCGGTCAGCTCGTCCTCGTTTACTTTTCCCTCACTGTATGTCTCCTTCTGGTTTATCTTTCTCTGACTTCCTTA
>JAKUCM010003117.1:0-28352 GCA_023374145.1 Lepidium sativum
TTGCTTTTGCCATTGTGTTCCGTTCAATCATCTTGAAAATCGGATACGCAGCAGCTTTTGCCTGTACAAACGCAGAAATATCAGGAGCCGCTTGTCCAAGAGACCTACACAAAACCCCAAAATCCACAAAATGAAAACAAAAGAAACGTGGAAGGCAAGCAAACAAGATAGGAGTAGTATCTTACAGACCGGCGGTGACAACGTTGAGCATGGTAGTGAATGATTTGCACCATTGGCGATATCTTTGTGGACGACAATGCTTGTGAACCATACGAGCAAGGACCAAGAAAGAAACAAGACACAGTGCAAGGAGCCAAGACCTAGTCCTTTGGTTAAACCAGCTTTTCTCCCGTACTTGTACGTGTTCTCCAAAGCTTCTCGGTATGATTTCACTGCCCTTTCTTCACTGGTGAATGCTTGTACTGTCCTCACATTCCCGATTACCTGAATTACGAGAGAGATATAAAATACGCTTTCATTAAAAGAAAAAATTAAAAACATAGATATACTTATAAGTTCCTTGTCGGAGAAGTAACCAACCTCTTCTGCAATCTCACCAGCCTTGATGTATGATTTCCGGACATGAGCTATAAGTCCAATGGCGACGAACGCATATAAATGGGAAATGCAATGCAGATATAACCGAATTAAAGGCGCAATGCATTTATTATTATGAATCAAGGACCGAACCATTTTACAATAAGGAAAAAAAGGTATAGTGTATATTTTGTTGGAGTCTCAGAAAAATGAAGATTACTATAATATGTTTAGAGAGTAATCTTCATTTGGAATGCATTTAATTCTAATATAATTATAAATAAAAAAGAAGAACTTAAATAACACCGGTTAGATTCGGTTAAGAGAGGTACCTTCTCGGAGAGAGCGTCTTGGACGACGAGGATATCGGAAGTGATGGCGGAGATAACTTCTCCGGTGGAAGCATCGGTGTCGTATAAGCTTATATCTTGGCTTAACATTGACCGGAGATAAGCTCTTCTCATCTTCGCCGCTTGCCTCTCTCCCGTATGCATCCAACATGCAACCTCTGTTTATAATTATGTATTTTTCATTTCATTATTCAAATATAAAAACAAATAGTGAATTATAATTCAGAGAGTTTACTGAATTATTTACCTAACCATGATGAGAAAAGTATAGCCACACTCAAATATACAAAATCCAATGAATAATGCACTAATTAAATAAATTAAAAAATTAAGCCAAGCAAACATATCAATTAGGTGAAGAATCTTAAATTCATAACATACAGTTATTTGAAAATTTCGAGGAATATAGAAAAACCTTGGCGACTTTGTGAGAAGCTTGTTTAGGGAACAAGTAAGCAAGACCAATAATATTATAAGTTTCCCGAAGAAGATGAAAAAGATTGGAACCGAAGCACCATGAATACAAGCTCCAATGGATCCAAGAGTCATGAGAACACAATCATAGAAATCAGCAAAGGAGAAGAGCTTAAGAAGTGACACTTTTGGCTGCGTCTTCTCCTTCTCATGCATTTTGTTCAGTTTAAAGATCTCCTTAATTAATTAGTTGGAGAAGATGGAATAAATAGAGAAAGAGGAATTAAGGAGGGAAAGTGGTTAGAGAGGAAGAAGATGAGAGAGAGATAGACATTAAATGAAAGAAGACATAAAGGCCAAGTTTGTTGGTTTCAGCAAGAATTGTTTGGTATGAAGCTGTGTGTGTGAGAGTGTGTGTTACCCTAGTTATTAACTCTGTTATTAAAGTTTGATTTTTTTTTTGTCAATATTGGGCGGGCAAACAACTGACCGATGCAGTAGTCAAGTTTTTACATAATGTAGGCAGCGAAACTCGATCTCTAATTATACAAATGCACGTGTCTTTAGTTAATTTACCACGTGTCACTATGCTAAACACCATTGAAGTTTGATTACTTGCAAAGTTTGTATTACTTTTAAGTTTTACCGAATTATGTTGGTGATTAAATTGGTACTTAAGTTTCTTATTTGGATTTAGATTTCAAAGATATTTTTTATTTTCGGTTGATTTTTATATTACAACTTTGTATCTCTTTGGTTATTAATATATGAATCTTCTATTGAAAAAAAGAAGAAGAAATTGGTACTTGAGTAGTTCTTATTATCATCACACACACAAAAAGAATATATATATGACATAACTTATATCCAGACTACTTGCTACGGCAGTGGTTGGTAACTTGGTATAATCCATACACCAAAGAGACCAGAATTATTATTTTTTTTTCTTTTGTTATAAAAAGCGAGATTTTTCTTTTGTAAATTTGGAAGGTTTGGATTCAAATTCAACTACTTTCTGGGAACTAATATCGGCAACTAGCTCAATTTCAGTTTTTTTTAATGAGATTTTAAGCATGACTCTATTTTTATTTGGTCAAACAATAGCAATATAGTTTTTTGTGAGAAGCGAATTCAAAAAAGGTAAATTTACACTTTGCCACAAGCCAATCCCTACCAGACTATCATTGTTTGTTTTGGTCAGAATATGAGATTAGTACCAGTTACACTAAGCTAAATCATTCTATAACCGAATAAACTAAACTCAACTGATATAACTTCAGTCAGGATTCCATTATGTACTATGTTATATAAACTAAAACATCTTCGACACATTGCCCCATACAGACTAAAGTTAATTATATCTGATGTGACAAAAAAAGAAATTAATAGTATTATAGTATAAGATAGCGATTGTATTAAATTATGTCAAAAGTCAAAACGCTTTCATATATTAGTTTGGATTTGTATGTATGTCTGCTGGATTGAATAAGACACTACTTGAATAAGAGCTCATACTCATGCCCAAAACTTGAGGAAATGTATGTGAAAAAATCATAGATTTATATCACCAGACACAGTTTTGACTTTTGATTACGATTTTCAAAAATATACATTTCTGAAAGATAATATTTTCCAAATTATTTAAAAAAAGAATTGTTCAAATAAAACAAAAGTATAATGTAATTACATAAGAGAAAAAAATTGAAGCAAAAGGTGTAATTACAATTACACCCTTTTAATTAAAAAAATGAAAAATGTATTCTTCTTCTTCTCTCATTCTTCTCATTTTCTTCTCTTTCTTTTTATTTCTCGTTTTCTTCCACTTCTTCTTCCTTTTCTTACCGCCATCCTCGCCGTCTTTTTCCTCTTCTTCTTTCTTTTTATGGGTTTCTCGATTTCGTATGAATGAGTTTGAAACCAGCCATGAAAACATCCAAATATCTCAGGAACCAGCCGTTGAAAACCATAAACCCACCGTTGGATCTAAAGACCATTGTGTCACGAAGCTTCCCGCAAAATTTCACTTAGATCGGAACACGTTTGAACGTCCAAACACTCTCTTGAAAATGACCCGACGAAACATAATACACTAGCCGTGAAAACATCAAAATATCTCAAAAACCAGCCGTTGGAACCATAATCTCACCGTTGGATCTGAAGAACACTATGTCATAAAACTTCTCACAAAATTTCACCCAGATCGGAATACATTTAAAGGTTCAAACACTATTTTGAAAATGACCCGACAAAATATATTACACTAGAATTCAGTTACGTGTGGTAGAGTTTATTTTAGTGTAGTAGAGTTGAGTTTAGTGTAGTAGAGTTCAGCCATAGTGTTGTAGAGTTCACCCATCATTTTAGTGTAGTAGAGTTCAGTTTAGTGTGGTAGAGTTCACCCATAGTGTGGTAGAGTTCATTTTAGTGTAATAGAGTTCAGTTTAGCGTGGTAGAGTTCACCCATAGTATGGTAGAGTTCAACCAACGTGTGGTAGAGTTCATCCAACGTGTGGTAGAGTTCATCCAATGTGTAGTAGAGTTCCACCAACGTGTAGCAGCAAACATCCAAATATCTCAGAAACCACCCGTTGAAACCATAAACCCACCGTTGGATCTAAAGACCATTGTGTCACGAAGCTTCCCGCAAAATTTCACTTAGATCGGAACACGTTTGAACATTCAAACACTCTCTTGAAAATGACCCGGCAGAATATATTACACTAGAATTCAGTTACATGTAGTAGAGTTTATTTTAGTGTAGTAGAGTTCAGTTTAGTGTGGTAGAGTTCACCCATAGTGTGGTAGAGTTCACCCATAGTCTGGTAGAGTTCACCCAAACTCTACCGTTAGTGTGGTAGAGTTGATCGCTTACGTGACAGATTTTATTAATGACATTTTCGTAATTACTTTTTTTTCCTCATTAGGAAAGGGCAAAATGGTATATATAAAATTAAAAAAAAACTATTGTAGTAATTTACAAACAGTTTCTCTATTTCAATAATTAACACTTAATTTCGTTTTAATCTAGCAAATCACCCTTATTTAAAAGCTTAACAAATTCATGTACAATAATTCCTTTTTTTCCTTCTAATAAGTTTGATAAACAAATTCTGATAGCAAAATATAAAATTTATTGATAAAAGATTTACTATATAGATATATGTTAGAAGGTTGAGTTTTTCAATGTGATGGTTATATGGCCTAACTAATGGTTCAAGCATATGAAGTTCGACTTTACTCTATTGTATATAAAAATTAAAAAGTAGGAGTTTTATGATTGAATTTAGAGTATATATCAACTTTTGTCGGCTAAAATATATATATATATATATATATATATGTGTGTTGTGGAAGTAATAGAAAAAAAATGTCAAAATAGGTGATCCAGTTGGTTTGCCCATAATTCAGTTAGGCATGAAGTAGTGGGTTCAAATCTCATCCATCTTTATTTGAAGAATTTAGACTACATATCGAGTTTTATTATCGATTTATTGCTGCATATATATATATATAATTATTCATATATATGTATGAATATATATATATATATATATGTATATGATTATTCATATATGTATTGAATACCACAATATTACTAACAATAATTGACGCAAAAAAATTACTAATATTTTTTTGCATTGTGATGGATACGTTTTGTTTTCAACAATTGATCCAACAAAACCTAATTAATAATTCAATCCTAAATACTATTATCAAAGATTGTAGAGTCGAATTATGGTGAAAAAAGTTGTGGAAATTAACATTTTGTTCTTAAGTTTCGATAAACTGGTAAATATAAAGAAAAACAAATATATAACATACTTTTGACAATTCAAAACCTCTTTTGTACAACAAAAAATAAGAAACTAAGAGGAAAGAATAACATCAAAGTATGGAATTGACACATCAACCAAACCTTTAACCAAACTATCACCGCATTAAACGCAATTATGGCCACCGCTCCGGCCGCGACTACTATCATTGCCTTGAATCCTATAAGACAAGACGCTATAAAGATAAATCAATGAAGAAAAGAGGAAACTGCATATTGGAAAAATGGCTTATTAGATATATAGTGTTATTATTAAATTTTAACAAGTACTGAGTTTTTTTTTTCTTTTTAATTTGATTTCAGTTTCTTTTGAATGGTTAATCTTTTTTTCTTGAATTGTGGAGAAAAGGAGAAACTGGATCAAAGGGACATGAAAATTCTTTTAGATAGTTTGTACAAAGCAGACTCAATGTTTACTCAGACAAATTCGACTTGTCCAAGTATGACATATTAATTAAATAATGGCTAAATACATACAGAGCAATACACTAATCTTGTAATGTATGATGCTTAGGCCATATAAACCGGGAACCAAAACGGATATAAGACAAGACGCTATAAAGATAACCAAAAACAACCACATTTTGGTCGATCACTATCATATTTCTTACATGAAGGAAGCCAATCACGTCTATATTCCAAGTCGATCCACATGTTTATCTTAATGTTTTTGATTGGATATGACTAGACTTGTCAAACGGGGTAAAGACCTGCGGGCCAGGCTCGTTAAGACCCTTTTGGACGCGGGGATAGACAATTATAAATTTGTCCATAACTTAGCGGGTCTCGCGGGCCAGACCTGTTGCGGATAATGGGTTGAACAACATGACCCGTAAAGGGTTCGCGGGTCAATGGGTTTACCCGCAATTTTTTTTTCTTAAACAATCTCAATGTGTTTCATCTTTCTCTCTCGCCTCACGGGAACCTATGTCGAACTCCGCTGATGAGGACGATGATGATTTCCAGATATATCCTTTTTTGCAGCTTTCAATTCGAAAACCACTTCAACTATCCAATGATAACATGCTCACCAACCTCTAAACAAGAAGCCCAGACTCTGTCGTTATCTCTGAAGACTGAGATGAAAGAGTGAGACATGCAATTTATGGGAGTGAAAAAGGCGAGTGATTTCATCTCATCTCTTACATGCAAATTGTTGTGTTCGATTATCTCTTCTGTTCATGAAAGGAACTAGAGATTTCCCGATCTGTGGATTCTCAAACACGGTGGTTCAGATCTTAAAGAATTTGAACGTGCCTTTTGAAGATGTGAATATTCTGGAGAACGAGTTCTTGAGGCAAGGACTTAAAGAATACTCAAATTGGCCGACTTTTCCTCAGCTTTACATTGGAGGTGAGTTTTATGGTGGTTGTGATATCACTCTTAAGGCATTTTAGAGTGGTGAATTGCAAACGGAGGAGGAGCAAACAAAGAGGCCATGCCGGTTTTGGATTTGGGATTTACATTCTGTAGTTTTTTGAATGGTACTGATCTCCTTCCCGGAAAATCTCAATCTCTCTTCCCGTCCGGAGGTCTCCACTCCTCCCACCAGCATTCACCGCCATATTGCTTATGTCTCTTTCTCTTATTCCTTTATTATCTCCTTACATTTCTTTGTTTTGTTTGAATTATCAGTTGCTAAAGGTTACTGGTTGAAGCAGGCATCGATGTCACCATATGCAGGTTTATCTATCTTCTTACTCCTTTCATACTTGATCCTCTGTAATTTTAGATTCTAAGCTGAAATTTCATTTGTGATTGAGCAGGATCTATGTATCATGGCTCGCCACTTCTGCTCTCGGTTCTTGGACCTCTTACTGCTCAGAGGTTAGTGGTTGTATTTGATTTCAATATTAGGATTTGTGAGAACATAATGTTGTTCCATTTGAGTATAATTGGAAGAAAATTTTCGGTATTGCAGGATTAATGGCCAACGAAGTCATCTCTTGTGCAGGTCAGTGTCTATTATGACGCGGAATCCCGAAGGAATCGTCACTCCAAGTTGTAAGGATAGTCCTTGGTCTTCAAAGAATTTGAGTAACCCCCACCTTAGTTATATCAATCATAAGATTGTTGTTGTTTCAACTCGCCTTCAATTAAGCAAGGTGATGGAACCACGAAATGTTGAGTCGAGTAGCCGCCACCTTTAGTATATTAAACCAAAGATTGTTGCTATTTCGACTCGACTCTTCACGCCAATGGCTAGGAATGACCACACAAGTGTGATGAAAATCATTTGATAAACTAGTTTGATCCCTTGGATATGACACACCAAGAAAGATCGAAAAGTTCACAAAGAACAAAAAGAGAATCACTCTCAAATTTATTGATAAAAAGTTGGATTCTCACAAATGAGAAGGACTCTTGAACTTTTGGCCTCCAAAATATCTTTTATTCTTCCAAATTCGTCACTATTCATGGGCTGGATTTTAAGAGTTGATTTAGGACTTCTCTTGTACTTGTAGAAGGCTCAAAGTGGTTTGGACTTAAAGTATAAAGTCCAATGGATTCCTTATGTTGTTCTTTGTCCAAAAGGTCTTGAATAAATCCACAAATACTCTCCTTGATTTGTTTAGTCCGTGATCTTGTAATTGGACCGACTGGAATCTCCAAAACTCTCTCGTGATCTTCATTGTCTAGCTCCAAGTTCTCCTTAGCTTCCTTTCTGTTTTCCATGATCATATCACATTGTCTCTCAGGTTGATACAAATTTAATATCTGATGTAGGATTCAATGGTGAGTATAGATCTTGGTAAGCTATTCCTCTATGTGATTAAGAGATGTGCATATGGAAAAGAGATGAACTTTCAATGTTTAAAAGTCATGTCGTTGAACCAACTTTCTCTTGGATACAGCTTGGTCTTTGTTATTGCAGATATATTAAGTGCAATGCTTCTTCGAGGTATTGGTCAGAAACTTCAGATGGCTTATGGATTGAATGTGAGGCTACTTGGCCTTGCTAAGTTATCAAGGGATAAAGGTAAAGTGAAGTCATTTTATGAATTCAATGTGTCATCTGTCTTATATCTACTCATTTGAAGAAACGTAGATGTGTATTTGTCTCTTCCTCATTGGGATTTGAGCAGAAACAAAAAGTACTCTCTTCTTCTTTTTTTGTAAATATTTACTTGAAGTTGAAGACAAAGATTGATCTCTTTTTTTTTGTGTCTCCCCAGTGACCCTTCCCTGTGGTGATATTGATGCTCTTGTGTACTTGTGGAATCCTTTCACGATAGTTTCTTGTGTGGGTTTATCAACTTCCCCCATCGAAAATCTGGCTTTCATATTGGCGCTCTTTGGAGCAGTTACACGTAAGAAGATGATAATTACTTGCATTTTGATATTTTCAAGTTTTTCTTATTTTACAAGATTTCACTTTATATAATCATTTTAGATGAGAAAGAAACTAATCTAAACAAGCCAAGTTGAAACAGAATACACGTCTTCCTTTCTTATGGAAAACAGTCGCTCACTTCTTGTTCTGGGTACTTCTTTGGTCGCTCTGTGTGTTGGTTTTATGTGTCTTATCACTGAGTAAATATGTTGGGCTTGAGGAGATGTTCCCTAACTTTGAAATCTTAATTTAAACTACAATAAATTAGTTTTCGTTAGCCATATGTAGAACAAAGACAAAGATTCTATACAACCTAGATTCAAACTCATTTTTATTCATTAAGAACTTGTAGCATAGTCGTTAGGCGTTAGGCATTTTGATGTTTGTGTTAAGCGCATTGATGTTTATGTGTCTTTGCCTTCTGTTATAGGACGTATGGTTTCATGTTCATTCTCAGTATTGAAGATTTTGCAGAAGTTTTCGACTTCTTCAGAAACTTTTTCCTGCTAGTTTTCCATGTAAATATTATGTTCATGTTACTGCCGTTAGCTATACGGTTGAAACATCGACCCTGCTTTCTGGCTTTCATATATATAGCGATCTCCTCGATTCTTAAATCTTACCCTTCAGTAAGTACATGAATTCACTTTGAACTGTATAATATTCCTTTCTTTTTGAGAAATAGTACTCATAACAATACGTTATATCATTTGACATTACCTCACTAGGTTGGAGATTCAGCTTTATACTTGAACTTATGGGCATTATTCGTGAATGAGTTAGTAGGTAAAAAGGCAGACATTTCATGTTCTCTTTCACCTTGTTTAGCTTTTACATATAAACTATGATTTTGTTTCTCGACATCATCTAGAAAACGTGAGATCCATTTATACTACAAAATGACTTATTATATTTGAGCTGTCTATTATTTGTCTATTGTTGAGAATCTAGCTTTTAATTATTTGATGATACAATAAAACATATGAATTATGAGGGTAAATAATATATAGCTTCTATCAATATAAGAGAATATAAGTGAAACCACTTCTATTATGTATGGTGATTGAACTCTTAATACAAGAGAATAGAAGTGAAACCACTTCTCCAAATGCGAACCGTTAAACCGGATCATAAAACACATATATCAATTCACAAGTTATTATTTGGTTTAACACAATGATTTTAGATGTTAGATGCTTACGATTAGCTTTATTTGTAGTAGCTTATGGTTCTATAAATAGTATGTTTGAGAATTTGTTTTCCTTAAACAATCCACACTCATCCGAAGATCACACAATGCTTGTCAAAAACCCATTTGAATTGGAAAAAAAGAAGAGAGAGTCAAAAACTAACTCCATGAACCAAGGAGAAAAACACTCTCCATCTAATATAAACCTTAATTAACGAAGCTTATATCTACAAACTCCATCAAAATTTGCATAAGAATAAACACAAGTCTTCATTGTCTTTGAAAGAGAACATAAGCCATGGATTCTTTAAGAGGACAAGGTGGAATTCAGATGCTTTTAACTGCTGAACAAGAAGCTGGACGAATTGTCTCTGCTGCAAGGACCGGTATACTCTTTCTCCTTTACTGTTTCTTGGCTTAAATTGTTGTAAGATTTCGGAATTTTTAGTTAATATTATCTATTATTTTATGAATGGATCAATGATCAGCAAAACTAGCAAGAATGAAGCAAGCGAAAGACGAGGCTGAGAAGGAGATGGAAGAGTACAGGACCCGATTAGAAGAAGAGTATCAAACACAACTTACTGGGGTAATCAACACCAAAGCAAAACCAGCTAATGAGAGATCTTGATTTGTACTCATTATTTACCTTTTGTTTCAGACAGATCAGGAAGCAGCTGTAAAAAAATTAGATGAGGAGACAGAAGCGAGGATTAAGAACCTTAAGGACTCTAGTTCAAAAGTCTCAAAGGAAGTTGTCAAAATGCTCCTCAAGTATGTTACAGCTACTGGAGCATGATTCTCACTATATCCACCTCAAATTATCTTATTCTCTTGATAATAAAAAATTGTTTGATTTTCAAGCTTCAGTTGAATTTTTATCCTCGATCGCTATATCCATGAATATAGACATTAACATGAGGAACAAACATAAACATTTAGATGATTACTAAACACAAAGGAGTGGAAACAAAACTATATACATAAGTGATGAATTTAAATGACGTACTACAAAAGAGAAAAAAATGGGCATGCATGATTAAATGCAATGTCGATAATTTTGGTTTCTTTTTCTGTACTATAAGCAAATTTTATTTTAATATTATTTAACAAAACTGTAACATGTAATGACATTCAGTAAAACGTGCAATGGAACATATGGTAATTGGTTTGAAGCACCGCACGATCAGAAACCTATTGTCCAAGTCCGACACTGTGGACCCATAAGGCTAAACTTTTAACATTTGATCAATTTTGACAACTACAAAAAGTATCTATTATCAAACATTCTTATGGGTCAGCAGGCACTCAGCTCCATATATATATTGCAAAAAATACAATAATAAAATGCAAAAAATGTCTAAAATAATTCAAATGGTACCCAAAAAAAAGTCAATAATGGAAGACTTGAGATTGTATTTACATATCTTACAAAACATATGGATAAGTACGTGGATTTCGTCTTGACGTTACATATATGGATACTTTAGGAAATAATTCAATACAAAAAAACAAAGTTCAAGAACTCCAACTTTTTTTTAGAATTGGATCGACAAAATTTTATAATCAAATCTTATATTCTAAATTTTTCTTTTTTCAATTTATATTAAAAAAAATGACCTTCGTATTTGAAGATTTGTAAAATAACCACTACCAATAAGTCAGGATTAGAAATGTCATTCGAATAGTTGATTTTAAACTAAAATTTGTTTTGAAAAAATGAGATACTATTTTCGATAAAAATGATTACAAAAAATAAAGTCTAAGAAGTGGTAAGTGGCATTTAGCCTAGTGGCATGTGGTAAGTCCACAAGAGGCATACACACTTACATATCATGGGATTGAGTTCTTCTGCTTGCATTTGCAAAAACTTGGCTAATGGGCCGGCCATTTGTGATAAGTGGCATTGGAATATTCGATGTTAAACTAAAACTGGATTTGGTTAAAAGAGATACTATTTTCGATAAAAATGATTACAAGTTGTTTATTTTATTTGTAAAGTGAAGAAATAATCAAGATTCCGTTACGCACGTCATGGAGGGGAAGAGGAGCAATGTTGAAAAGTCTGTTATTGTGTTTTGTTTGTTGTAAGCCGACTAACCAAGAGCAAACCAAAATTTGGTCTTCGTCTTCTTCATCCCTTTCCTTTCTTTCTCTTTGTTGTAACACAGAGATTTACATAACTCCGGTGAATCGCCGGAATAATTTAAGACTCCGATTTTAGTTCGATGGCAACATTAAACAGCTTACGGAAAGCCGTTGGAGCGCTTAAAGATTCCACGACCGTAAGCATCGCCAAGGTCAACAGCGAATTCAAGGTCAGAGAATTGCATTGTGTAAAACTTCAAACTTTTGATTGGAAAAATTGTGTAATTTATCAAAGAAATTTTCTTACGAAATCGAGGATAGGATTTGGATGTTGCGATCGTCAAGGCTACAAATCATGTTGAATCTGCTCCTAAAGAACGACATATTCGCAGTATAGTTTCTTAATTTAATTATTCTCCTCCAAATCTTTATATGAATCGGAGAGGCGTTGTGAGTTAAGTTTCTGGTTTATCTTTCTGCAGAAATTTTCTCGGCGACATCTGCAGTGAGACCACGAGCAGATGTTGCTTACTGCATTCATGCACTAGCCAAAAGATTATCCAAAACTCGAAATTGGATTGTGAGTTATATAAAGATTCAATTTTTATCCATAAACTCTGTTTTGGGTTCGCTCGAAATTGGTTTTACAAACGCGTAGGTGGCGATCAAGGTGTTATTAGTGATTCACAGAACACTAAGAGAAGGTGATCCGACATTTAGAGAAGAGCTTCTCAATTACTCACACAGAGGACATATACTTCGAATTTCTAACTTCAAAGACGATACAAGTCCTCTTGGTGAATATTATAAATCCTTTGTTTCCACAGAATTTGGTTTGTTGATGATAATTGTTAAACCATTGTTTCTTCTCTTGGTTTATGGAGCTTGGGATTGCTCTGCGTGGATTAGAACATACGCGCTTTTCCTAGAGGAGAGGCTTGAATGCTATCGGGTTTTGAAGTATGACATTGAAGCAGAACGTTTACCTAAAGGTTCAGGTGCATCTTCAAAGGTTTGTTCTCAAATTTCTCATCTCTTAAACAATGACAAGAATCTAACTATACCACGGTTTACTGTACAGAAAGTGGATTTGAATGCTTCTCAAACGTATCGAACAAGGATGCTCTCTGAGGCAGAACTACTAGAGCAGTTACCAGCTTTGCAGCAGCTGCTTTACAGGCTTACTGGTTGTCAGGTAAAGTTCTATATCCAAAGTCAAAACTTCGAACTTTTTTGTTCTTTTTGATTTTACATGGAACGATTTCTTTTAATATGCTTTCAGTTTTGCAGCCTGAAGGAGCAGCCTACAGTAATTATCTAATCCAATATGCTCTTGCATTGGTGCTTAAAGAAAGCTTCAAAATATACTGTGCCATTAATGATGGAATCATTAATCTTGTAGACATGGTTGGTGAAAAAATCTCCTTTTCTGGTAGAGCATCAATTTTGCTTCTACTGAATGTTATACCCTCTGCTCTTGCTGCAGTTCTTTGATATGTCAAGACATGATGCAGTTAAAGCCTTGAATATATACAAACGAGCTGGCCAACAGGTAAAAGCTTTAAAGCTATAGACTAAGTCCCTATCTTCATTAAGCCTGTGTATTGACGTTTTTCCATTGCACAGGCTGAAAGTCTGGCTGATTTTTATGAGTACTGCAAAGGTCTAGAGCTCGCTAGGAGCTTTCAGTTCCCAACCTTGAGACAGGTTAGTTCTTAACTTGTGATAAAAGAATGTGAGGTTGATGACCTCAAGGAACCTAATTTTTCAAATTGGTTTCAGCCTCCTCCGTCTTTTCTTGCAACGATGGAAGATTACATTAAAGAAGCGCCTCAAAGTGGTTCTGTACAGAAAAAGCTGGTACAAAGTCTTACTCTCGTCTTATTTGGTTGGTGTTTCTCCTTTAGAAATGTGATCTGTAATGGGAAATTTGTTTGTTTATAATAGGAGTATGAGGAAAAAGATGAGGAAGAAGAAGAAAAGGAAGAACAGCCTGCGCAGCCTGAAGAACCTGCAGAAACCGAATCTAAAAATGAAAGCACGGACGGAGACCAACCGCTTATCGAAGATGTAGAAGATGAGAAAGAAGAAAAAGAACCGGAAGATTCTAAACCTTCATTCCTAATAGACACTGATAATTTGCTGGTGAATCTTCTTCTACACGTCATCTAATACTGATATGTCTTTAGGTCAAAGTCTCATCCTTTTTCTTCTCTTATCAGGGTCTGAATGAGACAAACCCCAAAGCTTCAGAGATAGAGGAAAACAATGCATTGGCTCTCGCAATATATCCACCAGGTAGCAGAAATTTGATTCTTGAACAAACTTGAGAAATTCAGTAACTGATGAACTTTTTGTTTTTGGTCACTGTAGGTCATGAGGCTCCAGGCCCTTCAAACAGTTTAAGTTTAATAGAAACTGGTGGATCCGGTTGGGAACTGGCACTGGTCACTCCTCAGAATAACAACAGCAATTCTCTCCCCGCGCCAGAAACAAAACTTGTAATTAACTCTAAGACCATTGCCAATTATATGGAAACTCTCTGTTTCAACTCTCAAAACTCATATGGGTTTGTTCTCTCTTGTTGTATTTGTAGGCAGGAGGATTTGATAATCTATTGCTTGACAGTCTGTACGAGGATAATTCAGCTAGGAGACAGATCGAACTAACCAATGCCGGGTATGGACACGGTGGTTTAGACACAGCAGCAGCACCACCAAACCCATTTGAGATGCAACAAGATCCCTTCGCAATGTCTAACAACATTGCTCCTCCCACTAACGTTCAAATGGCAATGCAACAACAACAGCAACAACAGATGATGATGAATCAGAGTCCCTACAATTACTATCAACCGCATGATCATCAGCATCAATTCTCAGCAAATCCTTCTCCTTCTAATCCTTTTGGAGACCCTTTCCTTGCCCTCCCACCTCCACCAGGCTCAACTGGTCCCCAGCAAAACAACCATAATCATATGCTCCTCTAAAGTAACAACATCTCAGTTCATAATCATTGGTCAATTTCTGTTTTGTATGTTTTGTTTGGGTTTCCGACTTTCAGTACTTAGTTTTGATTACATATTCTTTCATTCTTTCTAGTAGACAACTACTCTACTACTCATTTGGTGATTTCTTAGCCTTTTTGCCCATAACTTATGCATTTGTTTGTCTCTGAAATTTGGAAGTAATTACATTGAATCCAAAAAGGCCCGCCATGTATTCGTATGGATGTTACAAAATAAAAAGGTGAAGGCTACTCTAGAAGCTGGACTGCGCCAATTAAAGGAATTGATTCCCTCAGTTTTTGACTCAACGCAACACGAACAGTCATTACTCCAGCAGCTGGTCCAGTGAGCCGAACCTTGACCACGTAACCATCGATCTCAACCAGCTCAAGCCCTCCACCTCCAGTACCAGATAGGTACGGCCGTAGGTCAGAGAGAACCTATAAATAAATCAAACCAAAAAGGCCATTCAGATCAACTTCAAAGAGCCCAAAATTAAAGAGTTGACTTATAAAAATCTAACCTTTTCAATGTTCTCCTCGTTTAACTCTAACCCCATTTCGGATTCAAGGAACTGCTCGACGGACATTATTTCTGGAATCTTGTCTCGGAGACGACTCTCTATACCCATCTTCAACGTCATTGATGAGCTAGGACACGACCCACAAGCTCCTTGTAGCTTTAGAACCACCACAAGTCCATCAATTTCATGCAGCGCCACGTTTCCTCCGTCTGCCATTAACGACGGCCTTACTTCGTCTAGCACTCTCTCCACATTCTCCTCCGTCAACGGCATCACGCAGCTCGGTGATAACACATGACCTACTACTACGTAAACCAATTTTGAAAAATCTAATTACAACTAGAGTTCTAAGAGATTGATCTGGATTGTAAGTTAGATAAGATCTCAAGCATTACCTGTCCGTTTTCTTAAAGGACGAGTGTTGTGAACCGAAGAAAAATATTTTCTTTGAAACTGTCCCCTGAGGAATGTACTGCATTTGGCAGATACCCCACAACTATCTGATGAAATTGCGTTCTAACAGGAGGATAAGAAGAAATCAGAAAACAATAATCAGTCATTTTTCTGGAGAAGTTCGAAGAACTGTAAACAATACCTTAGAATTGAGAAGTGACGACCGAAGATTATGGTTCTTCTCAGCCGACGAGAACGAGTGGTTCATCGTACCAATTCGGGTTTGACCCGAAGCCAAACCCATTTGAACCCTCATTTTTCTGCTTTACAATTACGAAAATTTCCAGGAATCTCGAAAATGGGGATTGAGGAAATCTGCTGGATTGATTTTTTTTCCCTCAGAAAAATCTAGGCCGAGAGAAAAATGGGAGCTTTTCATTGGTGGGTGATGATACCTGGTGGTGATGTTTTTCAATTTGTGGCCACGAATTTTTAACTTAATAGATAATTAGGATTATACCGACACTATATTATGGGATCTTATTGTTTTTAACCTATATTTCCTCTGTTCCTTATTAGTTGATATTTTAGAAATAAAATTTGTTTATTTTTAGTTGATGTTAAGATTTCTATGCAAAATTTATTGCACTTTTGGTATGTTTGACTCTTTAAATTCTGCAGATTGATTTGTGATTGGTTAAAATATTTTGAAATTTGTGATAAACTATATTTTGCTTAGAAAAAATAAAACAATTAATGATTTCTTAATATGTGTGAAACGCCTAAAACATCAAGTATAAAAAAACAGAGAAAGTATTTATTTGGTTTCTATATCTGTATTGATATTTTGAATATTATTTTAGAAGTCTAAAAACTGAACCAAAAATAATTCAAATTAGAGAAAACAAATCCGACAAAATATCCTAATGAAACAAGTTCGAGAGTTACATCACTTTCAATAGTCTCTCTATTCTTTGCTAATCAAAGCCAAACTAAAACTAAATCAAGAAACAAATTTTAATTTTTCTACTAAAACATTTTTAGTTTTGATTTTTTATATAAACTACCTGAATATGAACTTGATCTATATTGAACTGAATTATATCCAACAAAATATAATTACCCGAATAAATCCTAGATCAAAAGACCAAAATATCAAATTAAAAGAATTGTACCCGACAAAATAATCAGAAATAGATCATATATCTATGTACCCGGAAAACTGAATCTAAACCCAAACCAAAACCGAATCAAAAACGGAATTTATATTTCGATGAATTTTTATTAATTTTAGTTTTTTCTGATTTTTTCAAATAATTTTTTTATTTTTTATTTTTTTGTCAAATAATTTTTTTTAGTTTTGAATTTTATATAAAAATTTGGAACAAAATCTTAAAAATAGCTATAAATTTTAGAATAACTTTTATCCTAAAATTTATAATATTATCCAAATAAAAGTATTTTCTGTTTAAATATATAAGATTTATAAAAAAAATTGCCAGTAATGTTTTAGAGATGGTGTCAAATTTAAGCAGAACACACAAGACTGATTAGTGAAATAAGCAAAATCCAATGAATGTATACTTTGATTAAACCACTTTTACTTTATTAAATTAAACTAGATCCACAAATACTAAAATTGAGTTACCGAGGAACTCAATAATCACCGTGTGTGATGTTTCTCGGGAACACAAGTATATATGTAGTTTTATAAAACAGTTTAATCTATATTATTTCCAAGTATGAGGATAATGAATCCATGACTTTTTGGGTCAAGCTTCCCAATGGAGCTAATACGAGGGAACCACAGACGCTTGAAGTATTCCTGTCCACTCTCTACCAGGTTTTACTACAATCGGTTTCTCGACAGCTGCACTTTCCACTGCTACAAAACGCCTAAAGTCTTCAACTCCTAAGTCTGATACTTTCTTGTCCCATGGATTCCACACCACTGCAAAAATCAATCATTAGTTCTGTTTCTATTTCTGTTTTTGTTTATGTATGCAAATAGTTATAGTCTTTAGCATTTACCAGCATCAACTTGTCCTTCCTTGTGTACCACGATTGTCTTCCTTTTCTTGTGGTCCACGATTCTTATGTTATCTGGAGTGCTTAGGTAAAGCCTGTCAAGCTATTTTTGAAGATTTGTTATTTTAAAGTGATGAAACATGAGATTGGAATTTATGATAGGGAAAAAAAAAGAAGAAAAGCTTACTTGGGCATTAAAAGTTATAGTTTTTTCACGATCAGTGAAACGTGTTCTGTTCTTTTGCTGGTCAAGATAGTCCAAGTTTTGCAGTCCATCGACCTGGATTTCACTGAACGTTTCCAGGAGGAAGAACAAAACTAAGATGTTTGAAACGATTTCATAAAGGTTTGATGAAAATTCAATAGAAAGATGAGATCTTAATGTGCAAGTTTCTGATTACCTGATATCTGAAACAGCAAAATAGGGATGAAGAGCCATTGTGAAGTTAAAGGGTTTTACATCAACATTCTTCACACGAGAAGTCAATTTTAAATCTCCTTTCTTTCCAATTGCTACTCTCAATCTATACTCAAACCTGTAGTGGATACAGAAGTCGCAAAGCTTAACAAAACATGCTTCACATTCAAAGAAAAGAGAGAGAGAGAGAGAGAGAGAGAGAGGTGTTTCAAGAATCTAACTTGTGAGGCCAGATCTTCAAATCAGCTTCGGATGATCTTGTGATAAGGTCAACGAAAGCATGGGAGGGAGAATGCAAATGAGGTGGATTAGCATCAATTTCCCAGTTCCTATTTCTAACAAATCCATGGTTAGGAAGTGAACCAGTGTTACTGTACTGTGGAAATAATACTGGAATTCCTCCACGAATTGGCGTTGGAGGGATGAATATAGCCTGCACAAATACATAACACAATGATTTTAGATCTCTCTTCCCTCCTTTAGAGCTCATACACACACATAAATTACAACTCGTTTAGAACAAACAGTTTACTATGATTCTATTCATTTACATGCCTTCAATGAAGTCAAGATTCATGAATCATATGTTTACTTATTTCTTTGTGAACAATTAGATCGAGAAAGCCTAGTCATAGCTTTTCCTATTGTGTAAAGGGGTTAAACCTGATGTATATATAAGTGGCTTTTATTTCTATGTTAGGTAATAATTTTATTTATTTATTGTTGTTTAATATCTAAAATCTGGATAAGGAAAGATAGAGTGAATATGAAGTTACCTTGCTACTCATAACAAGCAACTCTTCTCCCTTCTCATTCTTCCATGAACTCACTTGACCTCCAAACAAGTAAATCTGAAACAAACAAAACAAAACGAATTTAGAAATCTACATTAACGAACATGAACCTTGGAGTCTAAGCCTTTACGTTGACCAAAAAAGATGAGTCAAAACCAGGTTTCTGCATTACATGGCAATCAAGAGATCTAAACCAAAGCGTAAGAGTACCTCAACAGATCGACCCCGATGGTCACGGACGATGAGCTTGTCAAGACCATTAATGCCTTTAGTCTTTTCAACAGGAGGCGTGGCTATGGCTACTATAGCAACGAGAAGAGCCCAAAATAAAATCGCAGATCCTAAATTTCTCTTATTCCCCATCTTGATTTATTCTCTCCTTCACTGTTTGGAGAGTTATTGAAAATTTTCTCTTCTTTTGGATCCATAAATACTCCAACGGCAATCATTAAAACTATAGTCAACGATAAATATACAACTTGAGAATACTTTAATTTGGAAAAGACTTTATTTTGTTGACCAAATAAAGAAAAGTCTTATATTGTCATACACTTGCTCAAAATCAGCCATAACGCCACAATTATTGATCTTATAACGCCGATATTTGCGTTCTTAATGAGCAGTCCAATCAATACAAATCCCCTTACATTTTTGACTTTTCTTCACGTGTTTTCTTCAACTATATTGACATTTTTTTTGTTGAAACTTGATTTTTGTATTAACCAACAACCATAAACATAACTCCTAACTAGAAAACTAAAATTAAAAGAGATAGCATATCATTAATGGCAATTTGATATTAACGAATTGGTCGGTAATGTTATTGCCAATGTAGCTTCTAAAAACCATTACGTCTTATTCGATCTCTTTTCTTTTTTCTACTACGTTCATCTAAGTGGGCCTTTCTATATTTAAGGCCCATCACCAATATGGAATTCCATACTTTACTGTTTCCATAGTGGGCCAATTTCAGGCCTATTTGTCCGAAAATGGTAAATTAGTCCTTTTACAAAAGAGACCTCTAAGTAGGGTTTAGTTTCTATGTTTGGCTTATTACCATTAATTAATCGTATATAACAATTAACAACATAACCACTAGATCGGTATTCTTGCCGGAAAATCTCTCATAATCGTCATCCATTTTAGCAGACAAGAGTGTTAAGAAGGATGGGAGTTTTCACTTTTGTGTGCAGACATGAAGGCGGATCATGGACCGCAAAGCAACACGAGGGAGAGCTCGAGGCCTCAGCTTCTTCTACTTACGAGCTCCAGCGTAACCTCGTCCAAGCTGCTCTTTCTGCTGATAACTCCGGTGGCGTTCAGTCGTCGTTTTCTCTTGTCTCACCAACATCCGCCGTATGCCAGGTACACGTCTCTCTGTCGGAGTAGGTTTATGTAGTTTCCATGGCTCGGAGAGTAGTACTAGTCAGTCATATGAACAATTGCTGTTAGAATCTTGGCTTGAATTGAATACCTTTGTGGCTGTCGTGTTACGCATATCAATTGATTCAGTTGATGTGGTTTTGTAGGTGATTGTCGGTGGCGCTGTTGGCGGATTTTCTGCTGGAGGAGCTGCCTCAGGTGGAAGTGGTGCAGGTGAAGCTGCGTCTGCCCCCAAAGAAGATGAGAAGAAGAAAGAAGAATCAGAAGAGGAAGAAGGAGACTTCGGATTCGATCTCTTTGGTTAAGATGAATTATAGTCATTTTGAGGTGGTAGTTCTATTGTGGTCATCTGATACGGCACGTTGCATTTCAAGCGGCTCTACAAGTTTCTCTTTTAATCATATCTTCGAAACTGAAAGTTGAAATGCGATCAAAAGAGTAGAGCTAATGCATGATTGTGAATCTTCATATTGACGTTTTAATAGGAAGTGATTTTACGATTAGCATATAATATTTTGCTTCAATAATACTGTCTAGAAAGTTTCAATTGTCTTTCAGTGGAAACCGATAAACTAGTTGCAGATACGAGTAAACTACTGATACATTTATGAATATTTACGAATATGTCACACAATTATAACATCCTTCATAATCATTTAAATCTTCCCAATTAAAATCCAGCCACTGTCTTGAATCAGAAGAACCATTCATCATCATCTCAATTCTTGGTTTTCTGCAGAAATAACCACCAAAATTAGTCATTCTTGATCCATGCACCAATCTAAGTCTGTTCAGTATTCTACAATCCTACATTGATAAATGCATATCATTTTTGAACAATTCACGGCTCAATTGTAGTATACGAAGTTTATTTGATTGTGTACTTCGCCCTCTTTCAGCCTTTTTAATCCTTGGATTGTGAATGTGCAAACTACCCACTTGAATTTAACTCTTGACTAAAGCTGAGGAACTTTAGTACCTTCATCAAAGGGCTGTTCCAAACGAGTGACTATATGTTTCCCATATGTGTATTTCTTCAATGAAGATGAGTGCATTCTGACTCGGCTAAACAATGTTGCACGTTGATCAACCGTACATATCTCGAATATCTTCTGCACCACATAGTTTCCATACTGATCCTTCATCATCATCTGTTGAAGGTGGCTTAAAGTTAGTATCCAGAAGTTTAAGAAGAAAAAATGTATATCATTTGGTCTATATTCTCACCAAGAGACTATCATAGCTCTCTTCAGGCCC
This sequence comes from Lepidium sativum, assembly GCA_023374145.1. Classification (NCBI taxonomy): domain Eukaryota; kingdom Viridiplantae; phylum Streptophyta; class Magnoliopsida; order Brassicales; family Brassicaceae; genus Lepidium; species Lepidium sativum. The sequence goes on from JAKUCM010003117.1 coordinate 21,548, forward strand.
TGCAATCTCTTTGATGATAAGGTCCCGCTCAATTCGACCACCATACTCTAGGCACTTCTCTATAACATTTGATGCAAATTTATGTAGGCTAAGCTGCACGATGTGCCCTGATAGTTTTCTCACAATTCTCTCCCTTTCTTCGGATGTTCCTTTCTCCAAGACATGCTGCCAAATAGCAACACTGGTTATACTAAGCAGTCGGTTGAAATTTGAACTGAGAGATATATCCGTTTAATTTTACTTCAGTTGTATGTAAATTTTTTAAAATGGCAGGACAGACCTGTGTGACATAATTTCCATATTGGTCCCTGGAAAGAACATATACTGATTCCAATATCTCCTCGGTAATGAACCGACACTGATGCTCATGTGAGCAACGCTCCAAAAGCCTCTACACAGAAGGAACAAAAAATGTGAAGACGCACTGTTCTTGAGTAACAAGGAAACAAACCAAGAAAAGGAGTGGGGAAAAAATAGTCGTTTAACTATGTTCTTGGTACCTGTATGACACGGCAGCCATAAGGATGCCTAGAGAGCGAGGAAACTTGATCACGGAATGCATATAACATTGTCCCAATTCTGTCTGCAGGGATATTCTCGATGCATTTTTGGATCACATGGTTTCCATTTTGGTCTCGAACACATCTCATGACCTGCCCGTCAAGTTCACGAGCTAAACGAACTCTCTGATCAAGTTCTACTACATCAAGAGCCTAAAACCATAACAAAGTTTCATGAGTCAAATGTTCTAAACAAGATCCTAGACCAAACACAATATAGTGAATTTTGTACCTTTTGTATTACGCGACAACCATACATCTGCAGACTTAGTGGGAGTATCTGTCCCATGAGTTGATCAGCGAGTTCTTTTCTCTGTGCTGGGTTTCCATATTCGAAAAACTGAAACAGACATTGAAAATAATCAATAAAAGGGAGAGAGTCTGATGGCCAAGACACTGTAAGACATAGGATCGAGTAATAACAGACCTTCTGAATGACATAATTTCCAAACACATCAGTCATTAGTTTGCAAGCATGAGGAAGAACTTCTCTAAAGACGGCTGCTTTCTCTTCTGGATTACAATTCTCAAGCTTTTGTTGAATGAATCGGCTCCCATGTTGATCGGCACTGAAAGGATACAAGATTTTACTCAAGTTTGTTATTACATAGTTGGGAAGAAACCTAGGACAAGACTCGTGACAAAAAGAATATAAAACTTGCCTGAATTCTACGACGTGTCCTGTGATGTCAGATAAATCAAACCTTCTGCCTTTTCCAGATTTAAGCTCTTCGAGAAAATTGCACAAACGTGGGCCATTGGCACCTTCCAGGCTCCCCTGTGGCTGCCATCCAGGATATGCCTCTACATAGGTAACAGAACCTGGTGAAGGAGGAGGGCCGAGCTGTGTAGGCAGATACTGCACCATAATGCCCATATTTGGCTGGAATCCACAATAATTAGGATTCATTCCCATTTTACCCATATTTGAGTTATTTGCCCCCTTTATTTGGCGAGGGAACTTCGAATTATCTTTCTGAGGCTCAGGAGCATTTTTGTGGTTCTTAGGAACCAGCAGGTCCACCTGCCCGAATGACTGTTGGCAGTACTGCATATACATTGGATCTGCAAACGAAGGTTGTCCCGGTGGAACATAGAGCTTCTCTGCATACTGCATTTCACATCCGTGGACTACAGTACCCGCATTTGGCCCAGAAAACTGAGGAATAAAATCTGAACTGACAACAAGTGGAACAGAAGCATGGGAAGGGTATCCAGGTATAAACTGTGGAATCATGTTAGTGTATGGTCCATAACCATATTGAGGAGTATAAACAGTAGGAGACTGCATATTATAGACATGACTTGGTGAAGTCAAATATGTCGTTTGAGTAGCAGCGTAAAGCTGAGGTGGTGTAAAACCTGAGGACTGAAGGACAGGCTGACCATCACCCGAGAACTTGTAAGGCTGTCCATAGTGTAACTGTCCAGTCCCGGTAACTGCATCGTTTACATTATGAGAACCCATTTTGCTGCCACCGTGAATCCAGGTCACATTATTTTGGTGTTGATGCAGCTGCCTTTCTGGCCTTGCATACCTTGGTTCTCGAGGATATTTAGCGATTCCAGATCCAGATATGTTAGTATTCTTCATTTTGGAGACAATATTCAATTCATCGGGATTCTTCTCAATGCCAATGGAAGCTCTTATTGTTGAAGCAGCATTTTCTTTAGCCATGACATCATCTGACATCTCCGAGTAGTTACCACTCTCATCTGCTGTGTTCACTTCACCATTTGAAGAGTTGGACCGACTATATTGATGGGTTGGCCCAGAAGAACTATCTTCCTGCTACGGAAAGTGAATACATAGTACCTTATTACAGTGATCCAACTATCAGAAACCTTAAAATCAAGAAAAACTAAATGACAATTCACTACTCAAGAAAAATGAGAAGGGATAGAAAGCAAAGCCGAACCTGCTTAAAATCTGCCAAACTATGAGAACCAGGCAAAAGATGATCGTCCAACCTATTTGTCCTATCTGAAACACTATTAACAGATAACTGTTGGGAGCTATCATCCTCAGACACTTCCTTGTGAGTAGGAAGTGTACCTTGGGACAAATGAATGGGAGATTTAGCTTTATTCAGTCCCCGGTTACTTCTAAATCTACCTACACGGTTGTCGATGAACTGATACTCAGTAGGGTAATAAATCGGTGGAGAAGGTATGCGATTAAGGTTGTGTTTAGAAAAATAAGAAGGATGAGTAGTCAGGGGCTCCTCAAACCCGTAACTTGGTAGCTTCACGTTATTAAAACCCGAGCCGCCTTGTCGAGACAATATACTATCCAGAGCTAGAAAAGATCCTTCCATGCTCGGAGGCGCACTCTCACTTCGATTAGGAACAGAATACTGCCTAGAATTAGACCATGTATCGTTGTTTCCAGGCATCCTAATAGGACTTTCAGTTGCCATTGCTCCAAGGTGCTATTTTAAGCCTTTATATAAATCAAGGAGAGAGACTTAACACAAGTACCTGAAGAAAAACAAAGCTCTGTTGAAACAAATTTATCACAAAAGAAACCGGTTAATTCATCCAAGAAAATGACACATAGCTTCTAATCAGAACCTTTTTGTCCACAAGTTTACAAATAGCTTCCACTTATACAAATACCGCAGAAAATGAAAACGGTTCTAAGTCGAGTGCTAAAAGTGTAGAACTTTAATGTTAAGAAGACAGAGCAAAACCTTAAAGTTTATTACCTATCTACACGCAGATATACATGACATGACCAAGTAAATAGTCTTTGCATTAGAGACAAAACGAGAAAACTAAACGAGAGACAGGAGAGAAGAAACACTGAAACAGAGTGTAAGTAGGAAGAAAACGAAAAATCTGGACTTGTTATCCCAAAAAACCCTACAAATGAATGAGATTCTATTGCTTAGAGAGCAGAAGAGAGTACGGAGAGAGTGATTGTCTTACCAGAAGGCGATGTTTAGAGGAGAAAGTAAAAGGTTCACTGTTTACAAACCCTAGATTCTGGTGTTCAGAGAGACAAGAAGGAGAGAGAAAGGGTATTGGGGTGTCAAAGTGACAATCTTTAGCTAAGTCAGTGCGATTTTTAAATATTTTGGATTTTTTTTTCCAGTAATGGCAAAATATAAAATCCCTACTTCCACCATTACGGGCATTTCTTTTTCCGCGAAGTTTATGGAGTTTGACTTTTAAAGCATTATCGGTAAAACAAAGTATCATTACTTCTATTTGAATAAAGAGATTTTTCTAAAATAATCTATTAACTTTGATCAATAAATTAAATAACTCTTAATTTTCTTTCCCTTTTATCTTTGTAAATATCTCTACTTCTTAATATAATATTCAAAACACTATTATTTTTATCATTTTAAAAAAGAAAATTCTACAAAAAAACAGAATTACTAAAATATTAATAAAAACTCAAATATTTATGAAAATGTCATTTTTCTTCAATTCTTCCAACCATCACTACCAACCAAAACAAGTTCAGAATGCTAATTTATCTAATACATTTTCGATATGTTTATGCTTTTTCTCAACGTTCAATCACATTATCTCCTATTTTCTTTTTATTTATATCCAAAATCCTCTAATTTTCATTTTGCCATTTCAAAATTCGTAAAGCTTACGTTTTTGGTCTATCTAAGGAGTATAAGCAACGAGTAACGGTTTAGTTCCACATTATCGGCGTTTAAATAAGGTAACTATAATCACTAACTCAAATTTAGATATTTCTTGCATTATTCAGAAATTTGCACATAGTATACTTCATTTGAAGTCTATAGCCATAGTAGACTTCATCTGAACTCTTCAAGTCAACACAGAGGTTATTTTTGAAATTGACTATTTGTGGATTCGGAGAGTAGACTTCACGTGAATTCTAGACATTCTTGTTTGGGAAAAAATAAAGACTTCACGTGAAGTCTACTGAATTCTGACTCAATTTTACAATTATCTAAAAGTTTGACTTTTAAGTAGACTTCACATAAAGCCTACGCAAAACACCAAGACTTCAACGGAAGTCTCGTTGTTAAGAGGGGTTATTTTTGTAATTGACCAAAAATAGAGTTTTTTTTACCAAAAAATCTGAAAATTAATTTGAGATTGTAGATTTCAAGGGATCTCCTAGATTTTTGCCAAACAAAATATAAATTAATAAAATATTGTATACTTCCATCTACTCCATTTTCGATGAAGATTACATGTGAAGTCTACGATGTCGGGTACTTCACTAGTAGACTTCTGCATTTGCAAAATTATCCTCTGTTTCATAATGTAGACTTCATGTGAACTCTACGTAATTATGTGGAGACTTCTATTTTCAAACAAACCAAAGGAGATTTCACGTGAAGTTTACGTGTAAAATTAATTATCATGGGCAATTGCAAATATGACCTCCAAAAATGGAGACTACTCTTGAAGTATTCGTCTTGAAAGTCCATATATAGTCAAATGCAAAAATAATATGAGGAGACTTCAACCGAAGTCTACTTTAATGCTCGTAGACTTCACTTGATGTATACTCTTTACAAACTTTATGCGAAATTTCTCCATGCTAATTTTTTTAAATTAATTTTTTTATGGGTAGTATTGGTACTTTAAGATAATTATATGGTGTTAATATTTTTTATGTAATCTTTTGCAGGAAAATGGTTTACCTACATATTGTTTATGGAGAGTGGTCAATCAATGACTTGTGTTGGCATTTCAAGGTTGATAATTGATACAACGAGTTTTAACCATATATCCTACTGCAAGTGCACATCAAAAGTAATAGTATTTAGGGGTCGAATTCCTCAGAGAACCAGATCACACTTTCGACTTCTATCGAATCGCAATCAAAATCAGAAAAGTAAATACTAACAACTTAAACACTAATGTAATCAAATAACTAAAGCAATCAGATATCGTGTATTCATTCAGGAGTTAGAACTCTTGTCAGGGAAACTATTCAGAAACTAATTTGATCATATTATCGGCTTGAACATAATTAAAGATAAACCAACTCTCATTGAATCTACACCTCTACTAATAATCTAAAGGTCCTAACTCTCGTTGGTTTCAGATTACAAGTAGGCTTTATCGCTTAGGTTCAATTACCCACAATCCAACCTAGCATCAACTCTCGTTGGTAGTGAAAAGGAATTGCTCTTCTAATCTAGTTCTAGTTCTTAACAAACTTCTGGAAAGTTAACAACCTAAAATCATCGACTAGGTGATCAAGCTAATTTATGCATTAAACTCAAGTATTAAAAGGAGAATCATCTATATATCAATCTTATTTGTTCCCTAATAGTGAATTCTAAAACCCTAGAATCCCTAAATCCGATCTAAGATCTACTCAGACATAGAACAATGAAGCAAGAAAATCATGATGAACTGAAACTGAAATTGCATTAATAAGTAGAAATAGGATTCAGAAATTCTTCTAAAGTGTGAACAGATCTTCTTCCTAGCTTACAAACTCTCAAACTTCTGTAAAATTTGTTCTTCAAAAGCTCAAAGACGCCTCCCAAAAATAAAATAGAAAAAGAGTATTTATAGGTTTCAAAACAAGAGATGAAAAATCATGAAATTAGGTTTCTTCAAGGGCATCGATCGATCGATCCTTGTGTTGATCAATCGATCTTTGGATATTGAGTCGATTTCTCAGAAGCCAAGTCGTTCTTCAGATCGTGCGTATATTCCTTGTTAAAGCACTGATCGATTGATCCTTGTGTTGATCGATCGATCCTTCCTCTCGTGGAGAATACCAGAAAATGCTTCAAACTTCTCCAAATTCCACCTTCAAGCATAATTCCAACTCTGAACATTTTTGACCTGAAATCTTAATAAAACACAAACGAATTCTCCATATATAACCGTAATAATAAGCTCAAAACCGACAAAATATGAGGAACATCAATAATTTCAAAGGAGGAAGAATGTTATTTATAGAGGATGGGTGTACACATGGTGAGCTTCTTGGAATGGTACAAGATCATTACGATCTCGACATAGAAACTGAAACTGTAGAGTTAACATATTCACTTCCAGTTTCAATGTTGCAAGAAATCCCACCTAATACTCCTCCAATGCACGTCACAAATGATATGCAAGTTAGAAGCTTGGTTGACTTATATAAGATGCATGTTGTACGTTTATGTGTTGTTGGTGGTTTCCTGAGAGTGCAAATGAAGCAGATAAATGTGATGCAAAATCGGACGATGATGTCGGGCAATACAAAGACGAAAACCAGGATTAAAATCTCTCTCTCTCTC
>JAKUCM010003118.1:0-44554 GCA_023374145.1 Lepidium sativum
ACAGCCCAATGAACGGTCTGAGAGTGTGATTCATGAGACGCATGAATGTGCTGGGAGCATTGGTGAGACCAAACGGCATAACCAGCCACTCATATAACCCTTGCTTGGTCTTGAATGCAGTCTTCCACTCATCCCCTTCTCTCATCCTGAACATGTGTACGTCTTCCTTAGTCGTTTAAACTAAAGTATCTAGTATGTTAAGCATTTTATTATTGAGATTTTGGTCGGCCGGTTTGCTTTCAAATTGATGGCGGCTTACAAACCTTGTACGCAACCTCCTCAGGTACATGTGTTCCAGCATCTCTAGCTTTAATACACTTAGCGTATGCATTGTAAAAAGTTGTTGTGTGGTAATACCAATGAGTGAGATAGACTATTGAAAGAGTAGCACTTTCGGTGGCAAGTAGGGCATGGACACAAGGAATTTTGTCTACGTTATACTTCTTGCACGAACATTTTCTCTCCGTCATACTGAAAACATTAAATGATGTGTTGTTTGTCACATGTGCCTGATGTTCATATATTTGTTGTACCGCGAAAAGTTTGGCTTCCTGAACTCTCCCCTAAAAGATCAATAATTGGTCCAACACCATTAAAACTAAAACATGCATAACTTAAACCTAAACCTACAAGAAAAATTGAAACACCTACATTGTATACTAAAATCTACAAAACGGAAGCAAAACCTACATAACAGAAAAACTACATAACGGAAGCAAAGCCTACATTACGGAAACATAACCTACATAAAGGAAGCAAAACCTACATAGCGGTGAGAAAACCTACGTTGTGTAGGTTTTCTTTATGTTTTGTAGGTTTTGGTTTACGTTATATAGGTTTTGATTGATGTTATGTAGGTTTTAGGTATGACTTGTTTACGTTGTGTAGGTTTTGCTTGATGTTTTATGTGTTTTGGTATATAATATGTGTGTTTTGGTCTACGTACCATAGGTTTTGATTTCATATCTGTTACGGAAACCTACATAACGTTAGCCTAAGCATACATAATGGGAGTCAATACCTACATATCACTTATTGAACAAATACATAAGGGGACGTAATTTCAATATTTATGACAGGGAATGAGTAAACGGTCATGTATACGATTGTTTTGATGGGCAAGTGCGCATATTATTGTCGTGTTGAGAACACTTTGAACATGTGTACGTCTTCCTTGGTCGTTTAGACTAAAGTACCACCTATATTACGCGTTTTATTATTGGGATTTTGGTCGGCCTGTTTGCTTTCAAATTGATGGCGGCTTACAAAACTTGTACGCAACCTCCTCAGGTACATGTGTTCCAGCATCTCGAGCTTTAATACACTTAGCGTATGCATTGTACAAAGTTGTTGTGTGGTAATACCAATGAGTGAGATAGACTATTGAAAGAGTAGCACTTTCGGCGGCAACTAGGGCATGGACACAAGGAATTTTGTCTACATTATACCTCTTTCACAAACATTTTATCTCCGTCATATTGAAAACATTAAATGATGTGTTGTTTGTCACATGTGCCTGATGTTCATATATTTGTTGTACTGCGAAAACTTTGGCTTCCTGAACTCTCCCCTAAAAGATCAATATTTGGCCCAACATCATTAAAACTAAAACCTGCATAACTTGAACCAAAACCTACAAGAAATATTGAAACACCTACATTGTTTACTAAAACCTACAAAACGGAAGCAAAACCTACATAACAAAAAAACTAAATCACGGAAGCAAAGCCTACATTACAGAATCAAAATCTACATAAAGGAAGCAAAACCTACATAACGGTGGGAAAACCTACGTTGTGTATGTTTTTTTTTATGTTTTGTACCTTTTGGTTTACGTTATGTAGGTTTTGATTGATGTTATCTAGGTTTTTGGTATGACTTGTTTACGTTGTGCAGGTTTTGCTTGATGTTATATTTGTTTTGGTATATAATATGTGTGTTTTGGTCTACGTCACGTAGGTTTTGATATCATATCTGTTACGGAAACCCACATAACATTAGCCTAAGCATACATAATGGGAGTCAATACCTACATATCAATTATTGAACAAATACATAAGGGGATGTCAATATTTATGGCAGGGAATGAGTAAATGGTCATGTATACGATTGTTTAGCTGGGCAAGTGCGCGTATTATTGTCGTGTTGAGAAGACTTTGAACATGTGTACGTCTTCCTTAGTCGTTTAAACTAAAGTATCTTGTATATTAAGCGTTTTATTATTGAGATTTTGGTCGGCCGGTTTGCTTTCAAATTGATGGCGGCTTACAAACCTTGTACGCAACCTCCTCAGGTACATGTGTTCCAGCATCTCGAGCTTTAATACACTTAGCGTATGCATTGTAAAAAGTTATTGTGTGGTAATACCAATGAGTGAGATAGACTATTGAAAGAGTAGCACTTTCGGTGGCAAGTAGGGCATGGACACTGATAAACAGGTTTTTGTGCGGTGTTTTCTCAAATACCAAACTGTTTATGTAATCAATTGCAGTACAGTATGGTGTCAATCCACTGGGAGAGTAACTAGCAATCAAGATATAATCTACTTATTCTAATCTAAGCCAGATTCGGTTTTAGCAAGTGGTTTATCTATCCTAGGTGATAACAAAATCTTAAAACAAAATGCTAAAAACGAAACACAGTATTAAAATGTAAAACAGAGCATTAAAAGTAAAGCAATAATGAAACTAATAAGGAAGTGTAACAAGAAATCTCAACCTAAAATAGAGTATTAAAATCACGAAAATTCAATAGAGGAAAAACGGGTTCTCGAGGATTAGGATCAATGATTAGGGTATTCCTAGGGGTTCTAGACTTATCTATCAACCTATTTAGATGACCTCTAAGCAAGGAATCACAAAGTAATCACATTCGCTCTCGCGCAATGGGACCTCTCCTAAAAGACAACCTGACTTGACTCTCGCCCAACGATTGGAAATTCAAGAGGCCTTAAGTATGGACCTTACAAAGCCTAATAACACCCTAGACAATCAATCTCTTGAGCTAGGAAGATGCTATCTTAATTTAAGCATGTTCAAGTGATTCCCCAAACGCCTCTCGGGGGGGATTCACCAAGAGATCGAATTTCAATTGATCAGAAAGAAACAAGCATTAAGAACACTTAAACTAAAGAGATCTAAGACCTTATTTAAACATACACAAATCTAGAAATCCCTAAGTTTTCTCCTAATCTCACCCTTTCCTCAAGAACCCTAGACTAACTTACTCGGAATTCATAAAATAAAATAAAGACTTAAAATCGAAATTTAATTGCATAAAACTTAAAGCTAAAAATCGTAAATGCCTTAGTAAAAATATGAGACTCGAAAATTGCTAGAAAATATTGTATATTGAAAGTAGAAATTCTAGTACAATTTATAGATCAAAAGATCTTAAAGAAAAAGGAAAAATACTTAAAGAGAAAAAGGGAAAAATTCCCTTGAAAGAAAAATGGGAATTTCCTTTTAAAAGTTAAAAGGAAATTTCCCTAAGAAAGAAAAATAGAAAAGAACTAAAAGATAATTGGGCTTGCACAAAGGGGCTTTTGATGGGCCTTTTTCGCAGAGAAGCCCAAAGATTCAATCTTCGTCTAAAGTCTCGGTCCTGGTTCGTAAAGGCACTCGACCAAATGATGGTCGAGTGTCATGCTCGAGTGTCGGAGACTCGAGTGACAAATCTTCTAGTTTGCATCTTGAACTTCAACCTTAGACCAGTCGATTCCTCATTGGTCTTCTTGTACTCCGAAATACTTCGTGATAAGCTCCAAAAAGTACCTAAAAGTCCCTTTTATGCAATGTATGCAATGCCCGATACTAATAATGCAAATTATGCTAAAAGGAACCTAAAACAATGATAATAATGCAAGTATGAATGCAAAACATGCTAGATAATGGTCCTAAAATGTGGTAAAATGCAGACACATCAACTCCCCCAAACTTAGTCTTTGCTTGCCCTCAAGCAAATGTGCATCGAGCTAAGAAGGAAGAGAAGTTGCTAACAATGGGAACATCTTACTTAAACAAATGACCTGCCAAATCGAAAAAACTGTAACCCACAAGTGAAACCTCATTCTTTTGTAAGAACCACAATTTACTTTCATCAAGGCTTAGCATTAAGACCGATTATTCCCTAACACTTAGTTGGTCTCTTAAGAAATTCAGATTCGAAACCTATTTCTTTCAAGTGCAGTCCGCAAAAGGGGCTATTAATCAAAGACTTTGGGATTCAACTTCCTCAAATTCAGCTAGTCACTAATGGTTTAAGCATTTTTGATCACTTCTCAACTCTTTACTCGTTTTTATTGGCTTTAGCTTATCAATGAAGCACGAAAAAGTACGGGTTTACGCACAGTCCCGGTTCACCTTAGGCATCGATGTTTTAGCTTTATCAATGAGACGCGAAAAAGTACGGGTTTACGCACAGTCCCGGTTCATTTTAGGCGATATCGAAATGGTTTTATTGATGAACACAAGAAGGTACGGGTTTACGCACAATCCCCGTTCATCTTAGACCATATATTTTGAGCCGAGTTTTGAGAAGGATAATTCTATATTCACCTCATGCTTTTCTTTTTACTTAGCTAGCTGAACCTAAGGAAGGATCTTATGCAATGTATCTCAAGCCCCTAATTTGGAAAATAAAATTCGATTATGAGGTAACAAATCAGGTTCTTTTCGAGACACAACCTAAGTATTGGTTTCAAAGGTTAATGATCTACCTATCAGTGTTCAAGAGGGAAAAACGCAAGTCTAAGAGTTCACTATGGTTACTAGCCAATCAACCTAGCAAGTCTACCTATCTAGCAAGATGATTCCCGAAACTCTAGACTCAATCCTATATGAATGCAATGCAACTACATGAACACTCTGTTTTTGACTTATGCATTTTCGATTTTTTCAATTTTTTTGGTTTTTCTATGCCTTAGATGTGATGCAATATGATCAAATGCAAGAATAAAAACTAAGAACCACAGAAAACAAAGTCAAATATCCTCTAGAACCCTCCCCCAAACTTAAATCACACAGTCCCTTGTGTGTATAAAAGTCCGAAAGAGGATCCTAGACCAGCAAGTCAAGTGAAAAATATGCAAAAGCAAGCTAAGTAAAAGAAATGTAAAAGCAAGTCAATTGAAAAATATGCAATGGTATTTATAATGAAAGGAAGGGGTTTTGGTACCTCTTAATGATTCCAGTAATCGGATGCCACATTTCGCATGAGCTCCATGTAATAGCCATTATGCCTTTGACGCTCGAGCTCAGCTTGCTCGAGCGTGTCCGTCGAGTGTTCGGAATGCTCGACTGATTGGTGCTCGAGCGGTTGGCTCGAGCTTGCTCCTGCTGCATCAAATGGTCTTCTGTATGAGAAGGCTGCTGGGTTAGCTGAGGAGCGTCTAGCTGGTGCTGGTTGGTGTTGCCTTTCACGATCTGTGGATATGGAGGCTCTTCTTGGGCGAATAGTTGGTGGCGGTGGTTGTGGTCCGCTGTTCCTTTCTAGAGCTGCAACTCTTCTACTTAGATCATCATTTTCCTGCCTTCTAGCTTCGTCGCTAGCAGTCAGCTTCTTCACCTTTTTCATCAACCATTTGTTCATTTTCTGCAACAAGCCTATGTGCTTGTGTGCTTCTCGGATTGGTTCTCCTTGACGAGGTGGCATCGTGTATTCTTCAAAACAATATGCCTCGGGATCCACCTCATCGCTGTTTGTTGGTGATGAACTCTGCTGAGGTTCATTGAGATCGTACAAGGCTTCTAGAGGTGGGTTGAAATCCGTGTTTCGCCCCATTCTTATTGTCGTGTACTCCCTGTTTGGCAAGAGCAGAAAAGCGTTTGGTCTAAGTAAATGATGGAAAGTGTAAAGGAGCTTACCTCGAACTTCCATTGTAGCCAAGAATTGACTCCTCCTTAAATGATCGATGTTCATGAACCGAGGGTCAGCCCATTGTGTCTCATCGATTGGCACATTGCACCTTTCCAGAATGCATGTGATAAGTCTGCCAATTGTGATCTTTCCATCACGTCCTCCAGTTTTGTTATCCCTTGCCCAATCTCGGTATGTGACTAATTGGTTAGCAAACTGGATGGTTAATCCAGCATTGTTTCGATCTCCAATAATTGGGGATCCGTCACTCTTTTGACCAACAATGTCTTTAAGAGCAGTCACCAACATCTCCATTTCTCCTAGGTTAATTGTTCCAGTAGTAAAACGTGAGAAAAATGTATTTGCTAGGATTGTTCGAAAATACCTCAATGCCGGGTTTCGGATCAGTGATGCCTTAGATCGGGAGGATGAGAATCTGCTCCTTGTTGATGCAATCGACCTCCACACATCATCCAACTCAGCTCTATCAAAAATCAGGTCCATAATTTTCGGACTCGGCCTTTGGGAACTCGAAGAGGTCCTTAAGTGCTTTGAATGTCATTCGATAGTCCCTTCCTCTTATTGCAAAGAAGATGTAACCGCCACCTTGCTTTTCTTGGAGACTCTCGTTTTCAGCATCGTATAGAACGATTTGAACCGTTGCCAAAAACTGAAGAGTCTCTTCCTTGTAAGCTCTTTGCGGATATTGCACAAATGTGGACAGCCCATAATTTTGCAACATGAGATCCACATCTCTTGTTATCCCCATTGCGGTTAGCTCTTCCTTGCATGGATAGCGGGTACCTAGAAAATCCATCCTCTGCAGATCGCTTAGTGCTCTTGCCGAGTTATGCCTCTCCTTCATCTCCTTCTCTCTTTTTCCGGCAAGAATTATCTCTCTTGCTTCTGCTGCCTCTCTTTCGCCATATCCATCTTCACGGAGTGCTTCAGCAGTAAGGTCCGGGTCCAATTCGTCTTCATCCATGTATTCTCCTCTTTCTTCCGACTCATTCCCAGATAGCACTTCCATCCTCCTCTTCTCTTTTCTGCCGGGTCTGCTTGCGGCCATGGAAGACTCTCCTTGGGAAGGATTGCTTCTTGATCGAGCATTATTTTTGGCTCTGAGGCGGAGGAGGTTGGCTTTGTTGGATTTTCCGTCTGTCATGGTGAAAGTAGGTCGGAGGAAGAGCAAGTATTCGGACACTCGAACAAGACACTCGAGCAGAGGTGATCGAGTGTAGTGGATGAACAAAAAGAGGGACGATTTGCTTCTGTAAAAGAGAGAACAACTAGAGAGAAATGTTAGAGAGAGAATGTATTTCGTGTGAATGGAAGGAGAGAGGCTCCTCCTCCTTTTATAGAGGAGAAAAACAAGGGGGAGCCTTTTCAAATTCAAAATTTGAATTTGGATTAAATCAAATCTTTTTGAATTAAATGGAAAAGATATTGCATTAAAGAAAGATTTAACCCATTTTTCGGAGTAAATGTCTCCCCTTTCTCAGCTTTTGGCAGTTATAGGCTTGGAGGTATGCGAATAGGCATGAAGGCGGGACGCTCGAGCCTGACACTCGAGCAGGTTTGGTCGAGTGTCAGTCTGCCAAAAGCTGGCTGATGCTCGAGTGGGACACTCGACCAGGCGTGGTCGAGTGTTGTCCCATCTTGTCGGTTTTGACCCTACTTATCCCATGTGGGCCCCATTTTCCTGCAAAAGAGACCCAAAAAACCTTCCAAGTGCATGTAAGTCGAAATAGATGTATGAAAAAATGATAAAACAGCAAATTTGTAAGTAAACATGCGAAAAGAAAGAAATTGAATGTATATACAGAGGATACCTTTGGGATTGCCTCCCAACTGCGCTTGTTTATAGTCTCAAGCTCGACTTTCCTCCTTTTTATTGGAGAGGAGGTGGTTCATCGAGCAGAACCGAAGTTCCCTCGGGAATCGTGCTTTTTGCCAAGTAAGGCTTTACTCTATGACCATTTACAGTGAATCCTTCTCCATTGCTATTGGCTAAACTGACTGCTCCATAAGGTAAAACTTGTAATACTTTGAACGGACCAGACCACTTCGATCGTAGCTTTCCGGGAAACAGCTTGAGTCTTGAGTTAAAGAGTAGCACTTGATCTTTTTGTCATGAGCTGCTTTCGTTCGATCCTTGTATGCTTTTGAGCTGTCATATGCTTCGAGTCTGATTTCTTCGAGTTCATGTAAGTCCATCTGCCTCTTTTCTTGTGCTGTCTTGATATCGAAGTTCAAGAGTTTGGTTGCCCAGATTGACTTGTACTCTATCTCAACTGGTAAATGGCAGGATTTTCCATAGAGCAATTGAAAAGGTGTGCGGCCAATAGGTGTTTTGAAAGCAGACCTATAGGCCCAAAGAGTATCATCTAATTTGGCGGCCCAATCACGTTTTGACAGCCCAACTATCTTCATCAAAATCGATTTAATCTGTCTATTAGAGACTTCAACTTGTCCGCTGGTTTGAGGATGATAAGGAGTTGCCACTTTGTGTTTAACCCCATGTTTCCTAAGCAAATTCTAGAAAACCTTGTTGACAAAGTGGGATCCTCGTTTGTCCCTTCCTCATCGCTGATCACAACTCTTGGCACACCAAATCTGGGAAATATAATGTGTTTGAAGAGCTTAAGTACCACCTTTGCATCGTTTGTAGGAGCTGCAATTGCTTCTACCCATTTAGAGACATAATCCACAGCAACCAGAATGTAACTGTTCCCTAAAGAAGGAGGCTTAAATAGTCCCATGAAATCGATTCCCCAGTCAAACACTTCTATCTCCAAGATCGGATTCTGCGGCATCTCATTCCTCTTGCTTATACTGCCCATTCTTTGGCAGCAATCACATCTGGATATGAACTCTTGGCAGTCTTTAAAAATCGATGGCCACCATAACCCGGATTGGAGGATTTTGTGTGCTGTTTTGAATGCAGCAAAGTGTCCTCCATAAGTAGATCCATGACAATGTTCCAAAATTCCATTGACTTCCTCTTCTGATACACATCTTCTGAATAGTCCATCAGATCCTTGCTTGTAGAGATAAGGCTCATCCCAAAAATACTGCCTTACATCCCTAAAAAATTTCTTCTTTTGATGATAATTCAAGGTTTTAGGCAGCTCTCCTCCGACCAAATAGTTTACCAAATCGGCATACCATGGTAAACATGTTCCCACAAACTTCGATCCGATCGAAAAACGCCTTCTTTGTCTGTGGGTTTGACACTCGAGCAGGTGGTGCTCGAGTGTCATGGTCGAGTGTTCGGTGGAAAAACTCAACAGTTGCTCCTCAGGCATAGAATCATTCATCGGAAGGGTTTCTTCAACCTGTATTCTTGATAAGTGATCGGCAACACTGTTTTCAACCCCTGGTTTATCGACTATCTCCATGTCGAATTCTTGTAGCAACAAAATCCATCTAAGCAGTCTAGGCTTAGCATCCTTCTTTTTCATCAAGTATCTTAGAGCTGCATGATCAGTATGCACAATAACTTTTGATCCAACCAGATAGGACCGGAATTTCTCAAAGGCGAACACAACTGCAAGCAATTCCTTCTCCATGGTGGCGTATTTCACCTGGGCTTCGTCTAGTGTTCTACTAGCATAGTAGATCACATTCAGTTTCTTATCTATCTTCTGTCCCAGAACTGCTCCAACAGCATAGTCACTAGCATAACACATTATCTCAAAAGGGAGATTCCAATCGGGTGCTTGAACTATTGGTGCTGTTATCAAGGCGTCTTTGAGTTTGAGAAAAGCCTTGAGGCATTCCTCGTCAAAGACGAAATCTGCCTCCTTACAAAGGAGACGAGTTAAAGGTCTAGCAGTTTTCGAAAAGTCTTTGATGAACCGCCAATAGAATCCTGCATGTCCCAAGAAACTCCTAATGTCCTTGACAGTTTTCGGCGGTTGTAACTGAACCATAACCTCTATCTTGGCTTTGTCGACTTCAATGCCCCTTTCAGAAATCTTATGACCTAAAACGATCCTTCTTTCACCATAAAGTGGCATTTCTCCCAATTAAGCACTAAATCCGTCTCAACACACCTAGATAGAACCCTGCACAAGTTTGACAAACAAGAGGAGAAGGAAGAACCATAGACAGAGAAATCGTCCATGAACACTTCGACCATCTCCTCAATCAGATCCGAAAATATAGAAGTCATGCAACGTTGAAAAGTAGCAGGTGCATTACAAAGACCAAATGGCATTCTCCTATATGCAAATGTATAAGGGCAAGTAAAGGTTGTTTTTTCCTGATCATTTGGATGTATAGGGATTTGGAAAAATCCACTATATCCATCAAGGAAACAATAATATGAATGATTAGCCAACCTTTCAAGCATTTGGTCTATGAATGGCAAAGGATAATGATCTTTTCTAGATGCAGAATTCAATTTCCTAAAATCAATGCACATTCTATGTCCTGTAATGGTTCTAGTTGAAATCAAATCATCATTTTCGTTTCTAATGACAGTGACCCCTCCCTTTTTAGGCACACAATGCACAGGAGACACCCATTTACTATCAGAAATAGGATGGATTATATCAGCATCTAACAGTTTTAAAATTTCTTTCTTAACGACCTCCTTTAAATTCGGATTCAATCTCCTTTGAGGTTCCCTGCTAGAATAAGATTCATTTCAAGGTGAATTCTGTGTGTGCATAAATCGGGAGAGATCCCTTTAATGTCAGACAGTGAGTATCCTAAGCCTTTCCTAAACCGTCTTAATTCAGAAAGCAACATGTTTAACTCATCATCACTCAATGCATTATTTACTATTACTGGATAAGTAGAGTTAGATCCAAGAAATGCGTACATGAGCCCGGAGGGGAGTGGTTTGAGTTCCACTTTCGGCGATTTGAGCTCCGACCAGTCATTATCGAGCGGACACTCGACCTTAGTGTGGTCGAGTGTTATGGTCGAGTGTTGATTTCCAGAGGCTAAATCGGAATGCTCGAGCTTGGTGTGCTCGAGTGTTGAGGTCGAGTGTAAAGTTTCGAACTGTTTTTCACCTTTCAGTGATTTGCAAGAGTCCAACAGGCTTTTGTAGACCTCAGTTTCTTCGTATATGTATCCATCACAACCGTCTTTTATCAAAGCAGTACCAAGGTTGTCTTTCTCCATTTATTCTCCAAACAGGTCCTTTGAAAGATCATCTATTTCTTGCACCACGAACAGTTGACCCTCAATGGTCGGTTTTTTCATTATGTCACTAATGCTGAAAGTCATCTTGAAATCTTTCCCAAGGTTGAGTTCGATTTCTCCTTTTGGCACATTGATCACAGCTCCTGCAGTGGCTAAGAAGGGCCTTCCAAACAGCAAAGGGTCCTTTGGTTCTTCTCCCATATCTAGAACAACGAAATCCGTGGGGATTTCTACTCCTCCAACCCGAACTGGTAAATCTTCTAGAATTCCATGTGGAATCCTAACCGATCTGTCAGCTAGTACCAAAGATATCTTACAAGACTTGTATCTATCGAACCCTAATCGTTTGGCGACTGTTAGAGGCATTAGGCTGAT
Organism: Lepidium sativum; assembly: GCA_023374145.1. NCBI lineage: Eukaryota > Viridiplantae > Streptophyta > Magnoliopsida > Brassicales > Brassicaceae > Lepidium > Lepidium sativum. Next base: position 11,392 of record JAKUCM010003118.1, read on the forward strand.
CGATGCCCCTAAATCACACAAGCAACTCCTGAATGTGAGAGGTCCAAGCGAACATGGAATTGTGAATGTTCCTAGATCATCGAGCTTCTTAGGCACAACCTTTCTTTGTATAATAGCACTGTCCTCGTGAGTTAGCACAACCATCCCTTCAACTTCTTGTGTTCTGTCCTTGACTGCGTCTTTCAAAAAATTTTGATAAGGGGGCATTAGCATAAAGGCGTCTAGAATTGGTATTTTCACTTCAACGTCCCTCATCTGCTTTTCAAAGAGAGCTTTGTACTTGTCTGCAACATCCTTTTTGAATCTCTGCGGAAAAGGAAGCTGTGGTTTGAAAGGAGGTGGAGCAAACGTCTTTGGGTCTTTTTGTATATCGGTTGTGTTTCTAGGCTGATCTTCGGACACTCGAGCAGGTGGTGCTCGAGTGTGTTGGTCGAGTGTCACAGATTTTGGCTTTTTCGTGCTGATTTCTGTCTGTTCTTCGACCAAATCATCCTCCCCTTCTAGAAGGACACTGTCCTCAGTGTTCTCTGTTGGTTCAGCACGAATTAGCAATTCACGGCCACTACGGAGTGTAATGGCGTTGGCGTGATACTCCTTAGGATTCTGAACAGCTTTTCCAGGTAGTTGTCCGGTTTGTTTGTTGGTTGATGAAGATCCTTGTTGATTCTCTACATATTTGAGACGAGCATTGAGAGTCTCAAATTTGCAGTTGAGTTCATTATGTGAAGCATCGATCTTAGCATGTACTTCAGCAAATTTCCGTGTTAATTCGGAAGCGCTGGCTGTCTGTCCTTTTAGTATCTGCTGCAAGATCTCCATCACTTCAGGTGTTTGTTGTGGTGGTTGGGTGTTGTATCCAGTAGGTGGTTGGTGGTGTGTTTGCTGGTACTGTTGTTTGGGAATGAATGGTTTTGATTGTGGTTGCGGATGTGGTTTGGGTGGGTACACCTGGTCGTTTGGATTCGCTACATTTGTGTTTCTGTAGGATAGGTTGGGGTTAGGTTTATAGCTGTTGAATTGTCTGAAATTGTTGCTTTGGTTTTGTACGAAATTGACCTCTTCAACCTCGTCATCGTCTTCTTCAACCCGTTCTGTTTCACTGACATGGTGTACTTGCTTATGGTGAGCTGAAAGTAGCTTGTCTAGTTTGTCTTGTATGGCTTTGAGCTCCTTTCTACTAACCATATCTGAATCCGTTACGCCTCTTGGAGTTTGATCATAGTCTTCACTGTATTGGCCGTCTGCTTGGGCTAAATTCTCCACTAATTCCCATCCATCATCGACATCTTTATTCAGAAAATTCCCATTGCTGGCTGTGTCTAGCAACATGCGTATCTTTGGGATCACGCCTCTGTAGAGAGTACTGCAAAGGGACTCAGTAGTGAAACTGTGATGAGGACATTGCGATTAGTACATCTTGAATCGTTCCCAAGCCTCAGAGAATGTTTCTGAATGGTTTTGCTTAAAACCAGAGATGGAATTGCGAAGTTTCGCAGTTCTGGAATTTGAAAAGAATTTGCCTAGAAATGCTTCTTTGCAGGCGTCCCATGATGTGATAGATCCTTGTGGCAAGTGTTTTTCCCATAGATGTGCTTTGTCTCCAAGAGAGAAAGGAAACAATCGCAATTTCAGAGCATCCTCACTAACCCTGTTTATTTTTGTCAGACTGGTTAGTCTTTCAAATTCATCAAGATGATCAAGTGGGTCCTCAGAAGGTAAACCATGAAATTTACTGTTCTGAACCATGGAGATCATTCCACTTTTAATCTCAAAGTTGTTGTTGGCGCTGGCTGGTGGGACAATTCCATGGCGTTGAGTGTGGATACTGGGAGCATCACCGGCACCAATGTGTCTAACTCTCCTAGGACGAGTTCCTAGTTCAGTAGCTTGTACTTGTTCTTCCATGTTAACCTGATCCGTGTATTCTTCGTTCAATCTGTTCCGTTGTTCTCGCAAGTATTCACGAGGCAAACGGTCTATTCTGTCAGAGTATGGAATGAGGTCTTCACTACCACGGGATCTGGTATTCATGCAAGTGATTTGTGTTGTCGGAAATGACACTCGATCAGGTGGTGCTCGAGTGTAGTGATCGAGTGTTTTTTGGTTCTGCTAGAGCTCTCCGGATACAGAAGAAAAATCAACGAGCTCGAGTTGTGCTGGTCGAGCTTGTTGATCGAGTGTACCTGAAAGCAAAGAGAAAACCAGAAATGTTTTTAGAATAATAGGATAATAAAACTTAGTCTCAGAAAAGTGATTTTCCTAATTGTAGCTAACTAATCCCAGTTGGCAACGGCGCCAATTTGATAAACAGGTTTTTCTGCGGTGTTTTCTCAAATACCAAACTGTTTATGTAATCAATTGCAGTACAGTATGGTGTCAATCCACTGGGAGAGTAACTAGCAATCAAGATATAATCTACTTATTCTAATCTAAGCCAGAATCGGTTTTAGCAAGTGGTTTATCTATCCTAGGTGATAACAAAATCTTAAAACAAAATGCTAAAAACGAAACACAGTATTAAAATGTAAAACAGAGCATTAAAAGTAAAGCAATAATGAAACTAATAAGGAAGTGTAACAAGAAATCTCAACCTAAAATAGAGTATTAAAATCACGAAAATTCAATAGAGGAAAAACGGGTTCTCGAGGATTAGGATCAATGATTAGGGTATTCCTAGGGGTTCTAGACTTATCTATCAACCTATTTAGATGACCTCTAAGCAAGGAATCACAAAGTAATCACATTCGCTCTCGCGCAATGGGACCTCTCCTAAAAGACAACCTGACTTGACTCTCGCCCAACGATTGGAAATTCAAGAGGCCTTAAGTATGGACCTTACAAAGCCTAATAACACCCTAGACAATCAATCTCTTGAGCTAGGAAGATGCTATCTTAATTTAAGCATGTTCAAGTGATTCCCCAAACGCCTCTCGGGGGGGATTCACCAAGAGATCGAATTTCAATTGATCAGAAAGAAACAAGCATTAAGAACACTTAAACTAAAGAGATCTAAGACCTTATTTAAACATAGACAAATCTAGAAATCCCTAAGTTTTCTCCTAATCTCACCCTTTCCTCAAGAACCCTAGACTAACTTACTCGGAATTCATAAAATAAAATAAAGACTTAAAATCGAAATTTAATTGCATAAAACTTAAAGCTAAAAATCGTAAATGCCTTAGTAAAAATATGAGACTCGAAAATTGCTAGAAAATATTGTATATTGAAAGTAGAAATTCTAGTACAATTTATAGATCAAAAGATCTTAAAGAAAAAGGAAAAATACTTAAAGAGAAAAAGGGAAAAATTCCCTTGAAAGAAAAATGAGAATTTCCTTTTAAAAGTTAAAAGGAAATTTCCCTAAGAAAGAAAAATAGAAAAGAACTAAAAGATAATTGGGCTTGCACAAAGGGGCTTTTGATGGGCCTTTTTCGCAGAGAAGCCCAAAGATTCAATCTTCGTCTAAAGTCTCGGTCCTGGTTCGTAAAGGCACTCGACCAAATGATGGTCGAGTGTCATGCTCGAGTGTCGGAGACTCGAGTGACAAATCTTCTAGTTTGCATCTTGAACTTCAACCTTAGACCAGTCGATTCCTCATTGGTCTTCTTGTACTCCGAAATACTTCGTGATAAGCTCCAAAAAGTACCTAAAAGTCCCTTTTATGCAATGTATGCAATGCCCGATACTAATAATGCAAATTATGCTAAAAGGAACCTAAAACAATGATAATAATGCAAGTATGAATGCAAAACATGCTAAATAATGGTCCTAAAATGTGGTAAAGTGGCATTTCTCCCAATTAAGCACTAAATCCGTCTCAACGCACCTAGATAGAACCCTGCACAAGTTTGACAAACAAGAGGAGAAGGAAGAACCATAGACAGAGAAATCGTCCATGAACACTTCGACCATCTCCTCAATCAGATCCGAAAATATAGAAGTCATGCAACGTTGAAAAGTAGCAGGTGCATTACAAAGACCAAATGGCATTCTCCTATATGCAAATGTACCATAAGACGGCCAGCGCTTCTGAATTAACACGGAAATTTGCTGAAGTACATGCTAAGATCGATGCTTCACATAATGAACTCAACTGCAAATTTGAGACTCTCAATGCTCGTCTCAAATATGTAGAGAATCAACAAGGATCTTCATCAACCAACAAACAAACCGGACAGCTACCTGGAAAAGCTGTTCAAAATCCTAAGGAGTATCACACCAACGCCATTACACTCCGTAGTGGCCGTGAATTGCTAATTCGTGCTGAACCAACAGAGAACACTGAGGACAGTGTCCTTCTAGAAGGGGAGGATGATTTGGTCGTAGAATAGACAGAAATCAGCACGAAAAAGCCAAAATCCGTGACACTCGACCAATACACTCGAGCACAACCTGCTCGAGTGTCCGAAGATCAGCCTAGAAACACAACCGATATACAAAAAGACCCAAAGACGTTTGCTCCACCTCCTTTCAAACCGCAGCTTCCTTTTCCGCAGAGATTCAAAAAGGATGTTGCAGACAAGTACAAAGCTCTCTTTGAAAAGCAGATGAGGGACGTTGAAGTGAAAATACCAATTCTAGATGCCTTTATGCTAATGCCCCCTTATCAAAAGTTTTTGAAAGATGTAGTCAAGGACAGAACACAAGAAGTTGAAGGGATGGTTGTGTTAACTCACGAGGTCAGTGCTATTATACAAAGAAAGGTTGTGCCTAAGAAGCTCGATGATCCAGGAACATTCACAATTCCATGTTCGCTTGGACCTCTCACATTCAGGAGTTGCTTGTGTGATTTAGGGGCATCGATCAGCCTAATGCCTCTAACAGTCGCCAAACGATTAGGGTTCGATAGATACAAGTCTTGTAAGATATCTTTGGTACTGGCTGACAGATCGGTTAGGATTCCACATGGAATTCTAGAAGACTTACCAGTTCGGGTTGGAGGAGTAGAAATCCCCACGGATTTCGTTGTTCTAGATATGGGAGAAGAACCAAAGGACCCTTTGCTGTTTGGAAGGCCCTTCTTAGCCACTGCAGGAGCTGTGATCAATGTGCCAAAAGGAGAAATCGAACTCAACCTTGGGAAAGATTTCAAGATGACTTTCAGCATTAGTGACATAATGAAAAAACCGACCATTGAGGGTCAACTGTTCGTGGTACAAGAAATAGATGATCTTTCAAAGGACCTGTTTGGAGAATTGATGGAGAAAGACAACCTTGGTACTGCTTTGATAAAAGACGGTTGTGATGGATACATATACAAAGAAACTGAGGTCTACAAAAGCCTGTTGGACTCTTGCAAATCACTGAAAAGTGAAAAATAATTCGAAACTTTACACTTGACCTCAACACTCGAGCACACCAAGCTCGAGCATTCCGATTTAGCCTCTGGGAATCAACACTCGACCATAACACTCGACCACACTAAGGTCGAGTGTCCGCTCGATGATGACTGGTCGAAGCTCAAATCGCCGAAAGTGGAACTCAAACCACTCCCCTCCAGGCTCAGGTACGCATTTCTTGGATCTAACTCTACTTATCCAGTAATAGTAAATAATGCATTGAGTGATGATGAGTTAAACATGTTGCTTTCTGAATTAAGACGGTTTAGAAAAGCCTTAGGATACTCACTGTCTGACATTAGAGGGATCTCTCCCGATTTATGCACACACAGAATTCACCTTGAAAATGAATCTTACTCTAGCAGGGAACCTCAAAGGAGATTGAATCCGAATTTAAAGGAGGTCGTTAAGAAAGAAATTTTAAAACTGTTAGATACTGATATAATATATCCTATTTCTGATAGTAAATGGGTGTCTCCTGTGCATTGTATGCCTAAAAAGGGAGGGGTCACTGTCATTAGAAACGAAAATGATGACTTGATTTCAACTAGAACCATTACATGACATAGAATGTGCATTGATTTTAGGAAATTGAATTCTGCATCTAGAAAAGATCATTATCCTTTGCCATTCATAGACCAAATGCTTGAAAGGTTGGCTAATCATTCATATTATTGTTTCCTTGATGGATATAGTGGATTTTTCCAAATCCCTATACATCCAAATGATCAGGAAAAAACAACCTTTACTTGCCCTTATGGTACATTTGCATATAGGAGAATGCCATTTGGTCTTTGTAATGCACCTGCTACTTTTCAACGTTGCATGACTTCTATATTTTCGGATCTGATTGAGGAGATGGTCGAAGTATTCATGGACGATTTCTCTGTCTATGGTTCTTCCTTCTCCTCTTGTTTGTCGAACTTGTGCAGGGTTCTATCTAGGTGCGTTGAGATAATGTGTGATGCTAGTGACTATGCTGTTGGAGCAGTTCTAGGACAGAAGATAGATAAGAAACTGAATGTGATCTACTATGCTAGTAGAACACTAGACGAAGCCCAGGTGAAATACGCCACAACGGAGAAGGAATTGCTTGCAGTTGTGTTCGCCTTTGAGAAATTCCGGTCGTATCTGGTTGGATCAAAAGTTATTGTGCATACTGATCATGCAGCTCTAAGATACTTGATGAAGAAGAAGGATGCTAAGCCTAGACTGCTTAGATGGATTTTGTTGCAACAAGAATTCGACATGGAGATAGTCGATAAACCAGGGGTTGAAAACGGTGTTGCTGATCACTTATCAAGAATACAGGTTGAAGAAACCCTTCCAATGAATGATTCTATGCCTGAAGAGCAGCTGTTAAGTTTTTTTACCGAACACTCGACCATGACACTCGAGCACCACCTGCTCGAGTGTCAAACCCACAGACAAAGAAGGCGTTTTTCGATCGTATCGAAGTTTATGGGAACATGTTTACCATGGTATGCCGATTTGGTAAACTATTTGGTCGGAGGAGAGCTGCCTAAAACCTTGAATTATCATCAAAGAAAGAAATTTTTTAGGGATGTAAGGCAGTATTTTTGGGATGAGCCTTATCTCTACAAGCAAGGATCTGATGGACTATTCAGAAGATGTGTATCAGAAGAGGAAGTCAATGGAATATTGGAACATTGTCATGGATCTACTTATGGAGGACACTTTGCTGCATTCAAAACAGCACAAAAAATCCTTCAATCCGGGTTATGGTGGCCATCGATTTTTAAAGACTGCCAAGAGTTCATATCCAGATGTGATTGCTGCCAAAGAATGGCCAGTATAAGCAAGAGGAATGAGATGCCGCAGAATCCGATCTTGGAGATAGAAGTGTTTGACTGTTGGGGAATCGACTTCATGGGACCATTTAAGCCTCCTTCTTTAGGAAACAGTTACATTTTGGTTGCTGTGGATTATGTCTCTAAATGGGTAGAAGCTATTGCAGCTCCTACAAACGATGCAAAAGTGGTACTTAAAGTCTTCAAACACATTATATTTCCCAGATTTGGTGTGCCAAGAGTTGTGATTAGCGATGGAGGATCCCATTTTGTCAACAAGGTTTTCGAAAATTTGCTTAAGAAACATGGGGTTAAACACAAAGTGGCAACTCCTTATCATCCTCAAACCAGCGGACAAGTTGAAGTCTCTAATAGACAAATCAAATCGATTTTGAAGAAGATAGTTGGGCTGTCCAAACGTGATTGGGCCGCCAAATTGGATGATACTCTTTGGGCCTATAGGACTGCTTTCAAAACACCTATTGGCCGCACACCTTTTCAATTACTCTATGGAAAATCGTGCCATTTACCAGTTGAGATAGAGTACAAATCAATTTGGGCAACCAAACTCTTGAATTTCGATATCAAGACAGCACAAGAAAAGAGGCAGATGAACTTACATGAACTCGAAGAAATCAGACTCGAAGCATATGAAAGCTCAAAAGCATACAAGGATCGAACAAAAGCGGCTCATGACAAAAAGATCCAGCGGAAAACAATCAAAGTTGGTGATCAAGTGCTACTCTTTAACTCAAGACTTAAGCTATTTCCCGGAAAGCTACGATCGAAGTGGTCTGGTCCATTCAAAGTATTACAAGTTTTACCTTATGGAGCAGTCACTTTAGCCAACAGCAATGGAGAAGGATTCACTGTAAACGGTCATAGAGTAAAGCCTTACTTGGCAAAAAGCACGATTCCCGAGGGAACTTCGGTTCTGCTCGATGAACCACCTCCTCTCCAATAAAATGGAGGAAAGTCGAGCTTGAGACTATAAACAAGCGCAGTTGGGAGGCAATCCCAAAGGTATCCTCTGTATATACATTCAATTTCTTTCTTTTCGCATATTTACTTACAAATTTGCTATTTTATAATTTTTTTTCATACATCTATTTCGACTTACATGCACTTGGAAGGTTTTTTGGGTCTCTTTTGCAGGAAAATAGGGCCCACATGGGACAAATAGGGTCAAAACCGACAAGATGGGACAACACTCGACCACGCCTGGTCGAGTGTCCCACTCGAGCATCAGCCAGCTTTTGGCAGACCGACACTCGACCAAACCTGCTCGAGTGTCAGGCTCGAGCGTCCCGCCTTCATGCCTATTCACATACCTCCAAGAGAACGAGAGAGAGGAAGGGGAGACATTTACTCCGAAAAAATGGGGTTAAATCCTTCTTTAATGCAATATCTTTTCCATTTAATTCAAAAAGATTTGATTTAGCCCAAGTTCAAATTTTGAATTTGGAAAAGGCTCTCCCCTTGTTTTTCTCCTCTATAAAAGGAGGAGGAGCCTCTCTCCTTCCATTCACACGAAATACATTTCTCTCTCTAACATTTCTCTCTAGTTGTTCTCTCTTTTACAGAAGCAAATCGTCTCTCTTTTTGTTCATCCACTACACTCGATCACCTCTGCTCGAGTGTCTTGTTCGAGTGTCCGAATACTTGCTCTTCCTCCGACCTACTTTCACCATGACAGGCGAAAAATCCAACAAAGCCAACCTCCTCCGCCTCAGAGCCAAAAATAATGCTCGATCAAGAAGCAATCCTTTACAAGGAGAGTCTTCCATGGCCGCAAGCAGACCCGGCAGAAAAGAGAAGAGGAGGATGGTAAGTGCAATCTGAGAATGATTCGGAAGAAAGAGGAGAATACATGGATGAAGACGAATTGGACCCAGACCTTGCTGCTGAAACACGTCCGTGAAGATGTATATGGTGAAAGAGAGGCGGCAGAAGCAAGAGAGATAATTCTTGCCGGAAAAAGAGAGAAGGAGATGAAGGAGAGGCATAACTCGGCAAGAGCACTAAGCGATCTGCAGAGGATGGATTTTCTAGGTACCCGCTATCCATGCAAGGAAGCACTAACCGCAATGGGGATAACAAGAGATGTGGATCTCATGTTGCAAAATTGTGGGCTGTCCACATTTGTGCAATATCCGCAAAGAGCTTACAAGGAAGAGACTCTTCAGTTTTTGGCAACGGTTCAAATCGTTCTATACGATGCTGAAAACGAGAGTCTCCAAGAAAAGCAAGGTGGCGGTTACATCTTCTTTGCAATAAGAGGAAGGGACTATCGAATGACATTCAAAGCACTTAGGGACCTCTTCGAGTTCCCAAAGGCCGAGTCCGAAAATTATGGACCCGATTTTGATAGAGCTGAGTTGGATGATGTATGGAGGTCGATTGCATCAAAAAGGAGCAGATTCTCATCCTCCCGATCTAAGGCATCACTGATCCGAAACCCGACATTGAGGTATTTTCGAACAATCCTAGCAAATACATTTTTCTCACGTTTTACTACTGGAACAATTAACCTAGGAGAAATGGAGATGTTGGTGACTGCTCTTAAAGACACTGTTGGTCAAAAGAGTGACGGATCCCCAATTATTGGAGATCGAAACAATGCTGGATTAACCATCCAGTTTGCTAACCAATTAGTCACATACCGAGATTGGGCAAGGGATAACAAAACTGGAGGACGTGATGGAAAGATCACCATTGGCGGACTTATCACATGCATTCTGGAAAGGTGCAACGTGCCAATCGATGAGACACAATGGGCTGACCCTCGGTTCATGAACATCGATCATTTAAGGAGGAGTCAATTCTTGGCTACAATGGAAGTTCGAGGTAAGCTCCTTTACTCTTTCCATCATTTACTTAGACCAAACGCTTTTCTGCTCTTGCCAAACAGGGAGTACACGACAATAAGAATGGGGCAAAACACGGATTTCAACCCACCTCTAGAAGCCTTGTACGATCCCAATGAACCTCAGCAGAGTTCATCACCAACAAACAGCGATGAGGTGGATCCCGAGGCATATTGTTTTGAAGAATACACGATGCCACCTCGTCAAGGAGAACCAATCCGAGAAGCACACAAGCACATAGGCTTGTTGCAGAAAATGAACAAATGGTTGATGAAGAAGGTGAAGAAGCTGACTGCTAGCGACGAAGCTAGAAGGCAGGAAAACGATGATCTAAGTAGAAGAGTTGCAGCTCTAGAAAGGAACAGCGGACCACAACCACCGCCACCAACTATTCGCCCAAGAAGAGCCTCCATATCCACAGATCGTGAGAGGCAACACCAACCAGCACCAGCTAGACGCTCCTCAGCTAACCCAGCAGCCTTCTCATATAGAAGACCATTTGATGCAGCAGGAGCAAGCTCGAGCCAACCGCTCGAGCACCAATCAGTCGAGCATTCCGAACACTCGACGGACACGCTCGAGCAAGCTGAGCTCGAGCGTCAAAGGCATAATGACCACTACATGGAGCTCATGCGAAATGTGGCATCCGATTACTGGAATCATTAAGAGGTACAAAAACCCCTTCCTTTCATTATAAATACCATTGCATATTTTTCAATTGACTTGCTTTTACATTTCTTTTACTTAGCTTGCTTTTGCATATTTTTCACTTGACTTGCTGGTCTAGGATCCTCTTTCGGACTTTTATACACACAAGGGACTGTGTGATTTAAGTTTGGGGGAGGGTTCTAGAGGATATTTGACTTTGTTTTCTGTGGTTCTTAGTTTTTTATTCTTGCATTTGATCATTTGCATCACATCTAAGGCGTAGAAAAACCAAAAAAATTGAAAATGCATAAGTCAAAAACAGAGTGTTCATGTAGTTGCATTGCATTCATATAGGATTGAGTCTAGAGTTTCGGGAATCATCTTGCTAGATAGGTAGACTTGCTAGGTTGATTGGCTAGTAACCATAGTGAACTCTTAGACTTGCGTTTTTCCCTCTTGAACACTGATAGGTAGATCATTAACCTTTGAAACCGATACTTAGGTTGTGTCTCGAAAAGAACCTGATTTGTTACCTCATAATCGAATTTTATTTTCCAAATTAGGGGCTTGAGATACATTGCATAAGATCCTTCCTTAGGTTCAGCTAGCTAAGTAAAAAGAAAAGCATAAGGTGAATATTGAATCATCCTTCTCAAAACTCGGCCCAAAATATATGGTCTAAGATGAACGGGGATTGTGCGTAAACCCGTACCTTCTTGTGTTCATCAATAAAACCATTTCGATATCGCCTAAAATGAACCGGGACTGTGCGTAAACCCGTACTTTTTCGCGTCTCATTGATAAAGCTAATACATCGATGCCTAAGGTGAACCGGGACTGTGCGTAAACCCGTAATTTTTCGCGCTTCATTGATAAGCTAAAACCAATAAAAACGAGTAAAGAGTTGAGAAGTGATCGAAAATGCTTAAACCATTAGTGACTAGCTGAATTTGAGGAAGTTGAATCCCAAAGTCTTTGATTAATAGCCCCTTTTGCGGACTGCACTTGAAAGAAATAGGTTTCGAATCTGAATTTCTTAAGAGACCAACTAAGTGTTAGGGAATAATCGGTCTTGATGCTAAGCCTTGATGAAAGTAAATTGTGGTTCTTACAAAAAATGAGGTTTCACTTGTGGGTTACAGTTTTTCGATTTGGCAGGTAATTTTTTAAGTAAGATGTTACCATTGATAGCAACTTCTCTTCCTTCTTAGCTCGATGCACATTTGCTTGAGGGCAAGCAAAGACTAAGTTTGGGGGAGTTGATGTGTCTGCATTTTACCACATTTTAGGACCATTATTTAGCATGTTTTGCATTCATACTTGCATTATTATCATTGTTTTAGGTTCCTTTTAGCATAATTTGCATTATTAGTATCGGGCATTGCATACATTGCATAAAAGGGACTTTTAGGTACTTTTTGGAGCTTATCACGAAGTATTTCGGAGTACAAGAAGACCAATGAGGAATCGACTGGTCTAAGGTTGAAGTTCAAGATGCAAACTAGAAGATTTGTCACTCGAGTCTCCGACACTCGAGCATGACACTCGACCATCACTTGATCGAGGGCCTTTACGGACCAGAACCGAGACTTTAGACGAAGATTGAATCTTTGGGCTTCCCTGCGAAAAAGGCCCATCAAAAGCCCCTTTGTGCAAGCCCAATTATCTTTTAGTTCTTTTCTATTTTTCTTTCTTAGGGAAATTTCCTTTTAACTTTTAAAAGGAAATTCCCATTTTTCTTTCAAGGGAATTTTTCCCTTTTTCTCTTTAAGTATTTTTCCTTTTTCTTTAAGATCTTTTGATCTATAAATTGTACTAGAATTTCTACTTTCAATATACAATATTTTCTAGCAATTTTCGAGTCTCATATTTTTACTAAGGCATTTACGATTTTTTAGCTTTAAGTTTTATGCAATTAGATTTCGATTTTAAGTCTTTATTTTATTTCATGAATTCTGAGTAAGTTAGTCTAGGGTTCTTGAGGAAAGGGTGAGATTAGGGGAAAACTTAGGAATTTCTAGATTTGTCTATGTTTAAATAAGGTCTTAGATCTCTTTAGTTTAAGTGTTCTTAATGCTTGTTTCCTTCTGATCAATTGAAATTCGATCTCTTGGTGAATCCCCCCCGAGAGGCGTTTGGGGAATCACTTGAACATGCTTAAATTAAGATAGCATCTTCCTAGCTCAAGAGATTGATTGTCTAGGGTGTTATTAGGCCTTGTAAGGTCCATACTTAAGGCCTCTTGAATTTCCAATCGTTGGGCGAGAGTCAAGTCAGGTTGTCTTTTAGGAGAGATCCCATTGCGCGAGAGCGAATGTGATTACTTTGTGATTCCTTGCTTAGAGGTCATCTAAATAGGTTGATAGATAAGTCTAGAACCCCTAGGAATACCCTAATCATTGATCCTAATCCTCGAGAACCCGTTTTTCCTCTATTGAATTTTCGTGATTTTAATATTCTGCTTTAGGTTGAGATTTCGTGTTGCACTTTATCATTAGTTTCATTATTGCTTTACTTTTAATGCTCTGTTTTTACATTCCAATACTCTGTTTCGTTTTTAGCATTTTGTTTTAAAGATTTCATTGTCACCTAGGATAGATAAACCACTTGCTAAAACCGAATCTGGCTTAGATTAGAATAAGTAGATTATATCTTGATTGCTAGTTACTCTCCCATTGGATTGACACCATACTGTACTGCAATTGATTAAATAGACAGTTTGGTATTTGAGAAAACACCGCAAAGTTGTTGTGTGGTAATACCAATGAGTGAGATAGACTATTGAAAGAGTAGCACTTTCGGCGGCAACTAGGGCATGGACACAAGGAATTTTGTCTACATTATACCTCTTTCACAAACATTTTATCTCCGTCATATTGAAAACATTAAATGATGTGTTGTTTGTCACATGTGCCTGATGTTCATATATTTGTTGTACTGCGAAAACTTTGGCTTCCTGAACTCTCCCCTAAAAGATCAATATTTGGCCCAACATCATTAAAACTAAAACCTGCATAACTTGAACCTAAACCTACAAGAAAAATTGAAACACCTACATTGTATACTAAAATCTACAAAACGGAAGCAAAACCTACATAACAGAAAAACTACATAACGGAAGCAAAGCCTACATTACGGAATCAAAACCTACATAAAGGAAGCAAAACCTACATAGCGGTGGGAAAACCTACGTTGTGTAGGTTTTCTTTATGTTTTGTAGGTTTTGGTTTACGTTATGTAGGTTTTGATTAATGTTATGTAGGTTTTGGGTATGACTTGTTTACGTTGTGTAGGTTTTGCTTGACGTTATATAGGTTTTTGTATCTGTTATGTCTGTTTTGGTCTACGTCACGTAGGTTTTGATATCATATCTGTTACGGAAACCCACATAACATTAGCCTAAGCATACATAATGGGAGTCAATACCTACATATCAATTATTGAACAAATACATAAGGGGATGTAATTTCAATATTTATGGCAGGGAATGAGTAAACGGTCATGTATACGATTCTTTAGCTGGGCAAGTGCGCGTATTATTGTCGTGTTGAGAACACTTTGAACATGTGTATGTCTTCCTTAGTCGTTTAAACTAAAGTATCTTGTATATTAAGCGTTTTATTATTGAGATTTTGGTCGGCCGGTTTGCTTTCAAATTGATGGCGGCTTACAAACCTTGTACGCAACCTCCTCAGGTACATGTGTTCCAGCATCTTGAGCTTTAATACACTTAGCGTATGCATTGTAAAAAGTTATTGTGTGGTAATACCAATGAGTGAGATAGACTATTGAAAGAGTAGCACTTTCGGTGGCAAGTAGGGCATGGACACAAGGAATTTTGTCTACATTATACTTCTTGCACGAACATTTTCTCTCCGTCATACTGAAAACATTAAATGATGTGTTGTTTGTCACATGTGCCTGATGTTCATATATTTGTTGTACCGCGAAAAGTTTGGCTTCCTGAACTCTCCCCTAAAAGATCAATAATTGGTCCAACACCATTAAAACTAAAACATGCATAACTTAAACCTAAACCTACAAGAAAAATTGAAACACATACATTGTATACTAAAATCTACAAAACGGAAGCAAAACCTACATAACAGAAAAACTACATAACGGAAGCAAAGCCTACATTACGGAAACATAACCTACATAAAGGAAGCAAAACCTACATAGCGGTGAGAAAACCTACGTTGTGTAGGTTTTCTTTATGTTTTGTAGGTTTTGGTTTACGTTATATAGGTTTTGATTGATGTTATGTGGGTTTTAGGTATGACTTGTTTACGTTGTGTAGGTTTTGCTTGATGTTTTATATGTTTTGGTATATAATATGTGTGTTTTGGTCTACGTCCCATAGGTTTTGATTTCATATCTGTTACGGAAACCTACATAACGTTAGCCTAAGCATACATAATGGGAGTCAATACCTACATATCACTTATTGAACAAATACATAAGGGGACGTAATTTCAATATTTATGACAGGGAATGAGTAAACGGTCATGTATACGATTGTTTTGATGGGCAAGTGCGCATATTATTGTCGTGTTGAGAACACTTTGAACATGTGTACGTCTTCCTTGGTCGTTTAGACTAAAGTACCACCTATATTACGCGTTTTATTATAGGGATTTTGGTCGGCCTGTTTGCTTTCAAATTGATGGCGGCTTACAAACCTTGTACGCAACCTCCTCAGGTACATGTGTTCCAGCATCTCGAGCTTTAATACACTTAGCGTATGCATTGTACAAAGTTGTTGTGTGGTAATACCAATGAGTGAGATAGACTATTGAAAGAGTAGCACTTTCGGTGGCAAGTAGGGCATGGACACAACAAATTTTGTCTACATTATACCTCTTTCACAAACATTTTATCTCCATCATATTGAAAACATTAAATGATGTGTTGTTTGTCACATGTGCCTGATGTTCATATATTTGTTGTACCGCGAAAAGTTTGGCTTCCTGAACTCTCCCCTAAAAGATCAATAATTGGTCCAACACCATTAAAACTAAAACATGCATAACTTAAACCTAAACCTACAAGAAAAATTGAAACACCTACATTGTATACTAAAATCTACAAAACGGAAGCAAAACCTACATAACAGAAAAACTACATAACGGAAGCAAAGCCTACATTACGGAAACATAACCTACATAAAGGAAGCAAAACCTACATAGCGGTGAGAAAACCTACGTTGTGTAGGTTTTCTTTATGTTTTGTAGGTTTTGGTTTACGTTATATAGGTTTTGATTGATGTTATGTAGGTTTTAGGTATGACTTGTTTACGTTGTGTAGGTTTTGCTTGATGTTTTATATGTTTTGGTATATAATATGTGTGTTTTGGTCTACGTCCCATAGGTTTTGATTTCATATCTGTTACGGAAACCTACATAACGTTAGCCTAAGCATACATAATGGGAGTCAATACCTACATATCACTTATTGAACAAATACATAAGGGGACGTAATTTCAATATTTATGACAGGGAATGAGTAAACGGTCATGTATACGATTGTTTTGATGGGCAAGTGCGCATATTATTGTCGTGTTGAGAACACTTTGAACATGTGTACGTCTTCCTTTGTCGTTTAGACTAAAGTACCACCTATATTACGCGTTTTATTATAGGGATTTTGGTCGGCCTGTTTGCTTTCAAATTGATGGCGGCTTACAAACCTTGTACGCAACCTCCTCAAGTACATGTGTTCCAGCATCTCGAGCTTTAATACACTTAGCGTATGCATTGTACAAAGTTGTTGTGTGGTAATACCAATGAGTAAGATAGACTATTGAAAGAGTTTCACTTTCGGCGGCAACTAGGGCATGGACACAAGGAATTTTGTCTACATTATACCTCTTTCACAAACATTTTATCTCCATCATATTGAAAACATTAAATGATGTGTTGTTTGTCACATGTGCCTGATGTTCATATATTTGTTGTACTGCGAAAACTTTGGCTTCCTGAACTCTCCCCTAAAAGATCAATATTTGGCCCAACATCATTAAAACTAAAACCTGCATAACTTGAACCTAAACCTACAAGAAAAATTGAAACACCTACATTGTATACTAAAATCTACAAAACGGAAGCAAAACCTACATAACAGAAAAACTACATAACGGAAGCAAAGCCTACATTACGGAATCAAAACCTACATAAAAGAAGCAAAACCTACATAGCGGTGGGAAAACCTACGTTGTGTGGGTTTTCTTTATGTTTTGTAGGTTTTGGTTTATGTTATGTAGGTTTTGATTGATGTTATGTAGGTTTTGGGTATGACTTGTTTACGTTGTGTAGGTTTTGCTTGACGTTATATAGGTTTTTGTATCTGTTATGTGTGTTTTGGTCTACGTCACGTAGGTTTTGATATCATATCTGTTACGGAAACCCACATAACATTAGCCTAAGCATACATAATGGGAGTCAATACCTACATATCAATTATTGAACAAATACATAAGGGGATGTAATTTCAATATTTATGGCAGGGAATGAGTAAATGGTCATGTATACGATTCTTTAGCTGGACAAGTGCGCGTATTATTGTCGTGTTGAGAACACTTTGAACATGTGTATGTCTTCCTTAGTCGTTTAATCAAAAGTATCTTGTATATTAAGCGTTTTATTATTGAGATTTTGGTCGGCCGGTTTGCTTTCAAATTGATGGCGGCTTACAAACCTTGTACGCAACCTCCTCAGGTACATGTGTTCCAGCATCTCGAGCTTTAATACACTTAGCGTATGCATTGTAAAAAGTTATTGTGTGGTAATACCAATGAGTGAGATATACTATTGAAAGAGTAGCACTTTCGGTGGCAAGTAGGGCATGGACACAAGGAATTTTGTCTACGTTATACTTCTTGCACGAACATTTTCTCTCCGTCATACTGAAAACATTAAATGATGTGTTGTTTGTCACATGTGCCTGATGTTCATATATTTGTTGTACCGCGAAAAGTTTGGCGTCCTGAACTCTCCCCTAAAAGATCAATAATTGGTCCAACACCATTAAAACTAAAACATGCATAACTTAAACCTAAACCTACAAGAAAAATTGAAACACCTACATTGTATACTAAAATCTACAAAACGGAAGCAAAACCTACATAACAGAAAAA
This sequence comes from Lepidium sativum, assembly GCA_023374145.1. Classification (NCBI taxonomy): domain Eukaryota; kingdom Viridiplantae; phylum Streptophyta; class Magnoliopsida; order Brassicales; family Brassicaceae; genus Lepidium; species Lepidium sativum. The sequence goes on from JAKUCM010003118.1 coordinate 29,192, forward strand.
CTACATAACGGAAGCAAAGCCTACATTACGGAAACATAACCTACATAAAGGAAGCAAAACCTACATAGCGGTGAGAAAACCTACGTTGTGTAGGTTTTCTTTATGTTTTGTAGGTTTTGGTTTACGTTATATAGGTTTTGATTGATGTTATGTAGGTTTTAGGTCTGACTTGTTTACGTTGTGTAGGTTTTGCTTGATGTTTTATATGTTTTGGTATATAATATGTGTGTTTTGGTCTACGTCCCATAGGTTTTGATTTCATATCTGTTACGGAAACCTACATAACGTTAGCCTAAGCATACATAATGGGAGTCAATACCTACATATCACTTATTGAACAAATACATAAGGGGACGTAATTTCAATATTTATGACAGGGAATGAGTAAACGGTCATGTATACGATTGTTTTGATGGGCAAGTGCGCATATTATTGTCGTGTTGAGAACACTTTGAACATGTGTACGTCTTCCTTGGTCGTTTAGACTAAAGTACCACCTATATTACGCGTTTTATTATTGGAATTTTTGTCGGCCTGTTTGCTTTCAAATTGCTGGCGGCTTACAAACCTTGTACGCAACCTCCTCAGGTACATGTGTTCCAGCATCTCGAGCTTTAATACACTTAGCATATGCATTGTACAAAGTTGTTGTGTGGTAATACCAATGAGTGAGATAGACTATTGAAACAGTAGCACTTTCGGCGGCAACTAGGGCATGGACACAAGGAATTTTGTCTACATTATACCTCTTTCACAAACATTTTATCTCTGTCATATTGAAAACATTAAATGATGTGTTGTTTGTCACATGTGCCTGATGTTCATATATTTGTTGTACTGCGAAAACTTTGGCTTCCTGAACTCTCCCCTAAAAGATCAATATTTGGCCCAACATCATTAAAACTAAAACCTCCATAACTTGAACCTAAACCTACAAGAAAAATTGAAACACCTACATTGTATACTAAAATCTACAAAACGGAAGCAAAACCTACATAACAGAAAAACTACATAACGGAAGCAAAGCCTACATTACGGAATCAAAACCTACATAAAGGAAGCAAAACCTACATAGCGGTGGGAAAACCTACGTTGTGTGGGTTTTCTTTATGTTTTGTAGGTTTTGGTTTACGTTATGTAGGTTTTGATTGATGTTATGTAGGTTTTGGGTATGACTTGTTTACGTTGTGTAGGTTTTGCTTGACGTTATATAGGTTTTTGTATCTGTTATGTGTGTTTTGGTCTACGTCACGTAGGTTTTGATATCATATCTGTTACGGAAACCCACATAACATTAGCCTAAGCATACATAATGAGAGTCAATACCTACATATCAATTATTGAACAAATACATAAGGGGATGTAATTTCAATATTTATGGCAGGGAATGAGTAAACGGTCATGTATACGATTCTTTAGCTGGGCAAGTGCGCGTATTATTGTCGTGTTGAGAACACTTTGAACATGTGTATGTCTTCCTTAGTCGTTTAAACTAAAGTATCTTGTATATTAAGCGTTTTATTATTGAGATTTTGGTCGGCCGGTTTGCTTTCAAATTGATGGCGGCTTACAAACCTTGTACGCAACCTCCTCAGGTACATGTGTTCCAGCATCTCGAGCTTTAATACACTTAGCGTATGCATTGTAAAACGTTATTGTGTGGTAATACCAATGAGTGAGATAGACTATTGAAAGAGTAGCACTTTTGGTGGCAAGTAGGGCATGGACACAAGGAATTTTGTCTACGTTATACTTCTTGCACGAACATTTTCTCTCCGTCATACTGAAAACATTAAATGATGTGTTGTTTGTCACATGTGCCTGATGTTCATATATTTGTTGTACCGCGAAAAGTTTGGCTTCCTGAACTCTCCCCTAAAAGATCAATAATTGGTCCAACACCATTAAAACTAAAACATGCATAACTTAAACCTAAACCTACAAGAAAAATTGAAACACCTACATTGTATACTAAAATCTACAAAACGGAAGCAAAACCTACATAACAGAAAAACTACATAACGGAAGCAAAGCCTACATTACGGAAACATAACCTACATAAAGGAAGCAAAACCTACATAGCGGTGAGAAAACCTACGTTGTGTAGGTTTTCTTTATGTTTTGTAGGTTTTGGTTTACGTTATATAGGTTTTGATTGATGTTATGTAGGTTTTAGGTATGACTTGTTTACGTTGTGTAGGTTTTGCTTGATGTTTTATATGTTTTGGTATATAATATGTGTGTTTTGGTCTACGTCCCATAGGTTTTGATTTCATATCTGTTACGGAAACCTACATAACGTTAGCCTAAGCATACATAATGGGAGTCAATACCTACATATCACTTATTGAACAAATACATAAAGGGACGTAATTTCAATATTTATGACAGGGAATGAGTAAACGGTCATGTATACGATTGTTTTGATGGGCAAGTGCGCATATTTGTTGAGAACACTTTGAACATGTGTACGTCTTTCTTGGTCGTTTAGACTAAAGTACCACCTATATTACGCGTTTTATTATTGGGATTTTGGTCGGCCTGTTTGCTTTCAAATTGATGGCGGCTTACAAACCTTGTACGCAACCTCCTCAGGTACATGTGTTCCAGCATCTCGAGCTTTAATACACTTAGCGTATGCATTGTACAAAGTTGTTTGTGTGGTAATACCAATGAGTGAGATAGACTATTGAAAGAGTAGCACTTTTGGTGGCAAGTAGGGCATGGACACAAGGAATTTTGTCTACGTTATACTTCTTGCACGAACATTTTCTCTCCGTCATACTGAAAACATTAAATGATGTGTTGTTTGTCACATGTGCCTGATGTTCATATATTTGTTGTACCGCGAAAAGTTTGGCTTCCTGAACTCTCCCCTAAAAGATCAATAATTGGTCCAACACCATTAAAACTAAAACATGCATAACTTAAACCTAAACCTACAAGAAAAATTGAAACACCTACATTGTATACTAAAATCTACAAAACGGAAGCAAAACCTACATAACAGAAAAACTACATAACGGAAGCAAAGCCTACATTACGGAAACATAACCTACATAAAGGAAGCAAAACCTACATAGCGGTGAGAAAACCTACGTTGTGTAGGTTTTCTTTATGTTTTGTAGGTTTTGGTTTACGTTATATAGGTTTTGATTGATGTTATGTAGGTTTTAGGTATGACTTGTTTACGTTGTGTAGGTTTTGCTTGATGTTTTATATGTTTTGGTATATAATATGTGTGTTTTGGTCTACGTCCCATAGGTTTTGATTTCATATCTGTTACGGAAACCCACATAACGTTAGCCTAAGCATACATAATGGGGAGTCAATACCTACATATCACTTATTGAACAAATACATAAGGGGACGTAATTTCAATATTTATGACAGGGAATGAGTAAACGGTCATGTATACGATTGTTTTGATGGGCAAGTGCGTATATTATTGTCGTGTTGAGAACACTTTGAACATGTGTACGTCTTTCTTGGTCGTTTAGATTAAAGTACCACCTATATTACGCGTTTTATTATTGGGATTTTGGTCGGCCTGTTTGCTTTCAAATTGATGGCGGCTTACAAACCTTGTACGCAACCTCCTCAGGTACATGTGTTCCAGCATCTCGAGCTTTAATACACTTAGCGTATGCATTGTACAAAGTTGTTGTGTGGTAATACCAATGAGTGAGATAGACTATTGAAAGAGTAGCACTTTCGGCGGCAACTAGGGCATGGGACACAACGAATTTTGTCTACATTATACCTCTTTCACAAACATTTTATCTCCGTCATATTGAAAACATTAAATGATGTGTTGTTTGTCACATGTGCCTGATGTTTCATATATTTGTTGTACTGCGAAAACTTTGGCTTCCTGAACTCTCCCCTAAAAGATCAATATTTGGCCCAACATCATTAAAACTAAAACCTGCATAACTTAAACCTAAACCTACAAGAAAAATTGAAAACACCTACATTGTATACTAAAATCTACAAAACGAAAGCAAAACCTATATAACAGAAAAAACTACATAACGGAAGCAAAGCCTACATTACGGAAACATAACCTACATAAAGGAAGCAAAACCTACATAGCGGTGAGAAAACCTACGTTGTGTAGGTTTTCTTTATGTTTTGTAGGTTTTGGTTTACGTTATATAGGTTTTGATTGATGTTATGTAGGTTTTAGGTATGACTTGTTTACGTTGTGTAGGTTTTGCTTGATGTTTTATATGTTTTGGTATATAATATGTGTGTTTTGGTCTACGTCCCATAGGTTTTGATTTCATATCTGTTACGGAAACCCAGATAACGTTAGCCTAAGCATACATAATGGGAGTCAATACCTACATATCACTTATTGAACAAATACATAAAGGGGACGTAATTTCAATATTTATGACAGGGAATGAGTAAACGGTCATGTATACGATTGTTTTGATGGGCAAGTGCGCATATTATTGTCGTGTTGAGAACACTTTTGAACATGTGTACGTCTTTCTTGGTCGTTTAGATTAAAGTACCACCTATATTACGCGTTTTATTATTGGGATTTTGGTCGGCCTGTTTGCTTTCAAATTGATGGCGGCTTACAAACCTTGTACGCAACCTCCTCAGGTACATGTGTTCCAGCATCTCGAGCTTTAATACACTTAGCGTATGCATTGTACAAAGTTGTTGTGTGGTAATACCAATGAGTGAGATAGACTATTGAAAGAGTAGCACTTTCGGCGGCAACTAGGGCATGGACACAACGAATTTTGTCTACATTATACCTCTTTCATAAACATTTTATCTCCGTCATATTGAAAACATTAAATGATGTGTTGTTTGTCACATGTGCCTGATGTTCATATATTTGTTGTACTGCGAAAACTTTGGCTTCCTGAACTCTCCCCTAAAAGATCAATATTTGGCCCAACATCATTAAAACTAAAACCTGCATAACTTGAACCTAAACCTACAAGAAAAATTGAAACACCTACATTGTATACTAAAATCTACAAAACGGAAGCAAAACCTACATAACAGAAAAAACTACATAACGGAAGCAAAGCCTACATTACGGAATCAAAACCTACATAAAGGAAGCAAAACCTACATAGCGGTGGGAAAACCTACGTTGTGTAGGTTTTCTTTATGTTTTGTAGGTTTTTGGTTTACGTTATGTAGGTTTTGATTGATGTTATGTAGGTTTTGGGTATGACTTGTTTACGTTGTGTAGGTTTTGCTTAACGTTATATAGGTTTTTGTATCTGTTATGTGTGTTTTGGTCTACATCACGTAGGTTTTGATATCATATCTGTTACGGAAACCCACATAACATTAGCCTAAGCATACATAATGGGAGTCAATACCTACATATCAATTATTGAACAAATACATAAGGGGATGTAATTTCAATATTTATGGCAGGGAATGAGTAAACGGTCATGTATACGATTCTTTAGCTGGGCAAGTGCACGTATTATTGTCGTGTTGAGAACACTTTGAACATGTGTATGTCTTCCTTAGTTGTTTAAACTAAAGTATCTTGTATATTAAGCGTTTTATTATTGAGATTTTGGTCGGCCGGTTTGCTTTCAAGTTGATGGCGGCTTACAAACCTTGTACGCAACCTCCTCAGGTACATGTGTTTCCAGCATCTCGAGCTTTAATACACTTAGCGTATGCATTGTAAAAAGTTATTGTGTGGTAATACAAATGAGTGAGATAGACTATTGAAAGAGTAGCACTTTTGGTGGCAAGTAGGGCATGGACACAAGGAATTTTGTCTACGTTATACTTCTTGCACGAACATTTTCTCTCCGTCATACTGAAAACATTAAATGATGTGTTGTTTGTCACATGTGCCTGATGTTCATATATTTGTTGTACCGCGAAAAGTTTGGCTTCCTGAACTCTCCCCTAAAAGATCAATAATTGGTCCAACACCATTAAAACTAAAACATGCATAACTTAAACCTAAACCTACAAGAAAAATTGAAACACCTACATTGTATACTAAAATCTACAAAACGGAAGCAAAACCTACATAACAGAAAAACTACATAACGGAAGCAAAGCCTACATTACGGAAACATAACCTACATAAAGGAAGCAAAACCTACATAGCGGTGAGAAAACCTACGTTGTGTAGGTTTTCTTTATGTTTTGTAGGTTTTGGTTTACGTTATATAGGTTTTTATTGATGTTATGTAGGTTTTGGGGTATGACTTGTTTACGTTGTGTAGGTTTTGCTTGACGTTATATAGGTTTTTGTATCTGTTATGTGTGTTTTGGTCTACGTCACGTAGGTCTTGATATCATATCTGTTACGGAAACCCACATAACATTAGCCTAAGCATACATAATGGGAGTCAATACCTACATATCAATTATTGAACAAATACATAAGGGGATGTAATTTCAATATTTATGGCAGGGAATGAGTAAACGGTCATGTATACGATTCTTTAGCTGGGCAAGTGCGCGTATTATTGTCGTGTTGAGAACAGTTTTGAACATGTGTATGTCTTCCTTAGTCGTTTAAACTAAAGTATCTTGTATATTAAGCGTTTTATTATTGGGATTTTGGTCGGCCGGTTTGCTTTCAAATTGATGGCGGCTTACAAACCTTGTACGCAACCTCCTCAGGTACATGTGTTCCAACATCTCGAGCTTTAATACACTTAGCGTATGCATTGTAAAAAGTTATTGTGTGGTAATACCAATGAGTGAGATAGACTATTGAAAGAGTAGCACTTTCGGTGGCAAGTAGGGCATGGACACAAGGAATTTTGTCTACGTTATACTTCTTGCACGAACATTTTCTCTTCGTCATACTGAAAACATTAAATGATGTGTTGTTTGTCACATGTGCCTGATGTTCATATATTTGTTGTACCGCGAAAAGTTTGGCTTCCTGAACTCTCCCCTAAAAGAGATCAATAATTGGTCCAACACCATTAAAACTAAAACATGCATAACTTAAACCTAAACCTACAAGAAAAATTGAAACACCTACATTGTATACTAAAATCTACAAAACGGAAGCAAAACCTACATAACAGAAAAACTACATAACGGAAGCAAAGCCTACATTACGGAAACATAACCTACATAAAGGAAGCAAAACCTACATAGCGGTGAGAAAACCTACGTTGTGTAGGTTTTCTTTATGTTTTGTAGGTTTTGGTTTACGTTATATAGGTTTTGATTGCTGTTATGTAGGTTTTAGGTCTGACTTGTTTACGTTGTGTAGGTTTTGCTTGATGTTTTATATGTTTTGGTATATAATATGTGTGTTTTGGTCTACGTCCCATAGGTTTTGATTTCATATCTGTTACAGAAACCTACATAACGTTAGCCTAAGCATACATAATGGGAGTCAATACCTACATATCACTTATTGAACAAATACATAAGGGGACGTAATTTCAATATTTATGACAGGGAATGAGTAAACTGTCATGTATACGATTGTTTTGATGGGCAAGTGCGCATATTATTGTCGTGTTGAGAACACTTTGAACATGTGTACGTCTTCCTTGGTCGTTTAGACTAAAGTACCACCTATATTACGCGTTTTATTATTGGGATTTTGGTCGGCCTGTTTGCTTTCAAATTGATGGCGGCTTACAAACCTTGTACGCAACCTCCTCAGGTACATGTGTTCCAGCATCTCGAGCTTTAATACACTTAGCGTATGCATTGTACAAAGTTGTTGTGTGGTAATACCAATGAGTGAGATAGACTATTGAAAGAGTAGCACTTTCGGCGGCAACTAGGGCATGGACACAACGAATTTTGTCTACATTATACCTCTTTCACAAACATTTTATCTCCGTCATATTGAAAACATTAAATGATGTGTTGTTTGTCACATGTGCCTGATGTTCATATATTTGTTGTACTGCGAAAACTTTGGCTTCCTGAACTCTCCCCTAAAAGATCAATATTTGGCCCAACATCATTAAAACTAAAACCTGCATAACTTGAACCTAAACCTACAAGAAAAATTGAAACACGTACATTGTATACTAGAATCTACAAAACGTAAGCAAAACCTACATAACAGAAAAACTACATAACGGAAGCAAAGCCTACATTACGGAATCAAAACCTACATAAAGGAAGCAAAACCTACATAGCGGTGGGAAAACCTACGTTGTGTAGGTTTTCTTTATGTTTTGTAGGTTTTGGTTTACGTTATGTAGGTTTTGATTGATGTTATGTAGGTTTTGGGTATGACTTGTTTACGTTGTGTAGGTTTTGCTTGTCGTTATATAGGTTTTTGTATCTGTTATGTGTGTTTTGGTCTACGTCACGTAGGTCTTGATATCATATCTGTTACGGAAACCCACATAACATTAGCCTAAGCATACATAATGGGAGTCAATACCTACATATCAATTATTGAACAAATACATAAGGGGATGTAATTTCAATATTTATGACAGGGAATGAGTAAATGGTCATGTATACAATTGTTTTGATGGGCAAGTGCGCATATTATTGTCGTGTTGAGAACACTTTGAACATGTGTACGTCTTCCTTGGTCGTTTAGACTAAAGTACCACCTATATTACGCGTTTTATTATTGGGATTTTGGTCGGCCTGTTTGCTTTCAAATTGATGGCGGCTTACAAACCTTGTACGCAACCTCCTCAGGTACATGTGTTCCAGCATCTCGAGCTTTAATACACTTAGCGTATGCATTGTACAAAGTTGTTGTGTGGTAATACCAATGAGTGAGATAGACTATTGAAAGAGTAGCACTTTCGGCGGCAACTAGGGCATGGACACAACGAATTTTGTCTACATTATACCTCTTTCACAAACATTTTATCTCCGTCATATTGAAAACATTAAATGATGTGTTGTTTGTCACATGTGCCTGATGTTCATATATTTGTTGTACCGCGAAAAGTTTGGCTTCCTGAACTCTCCCCTAAAAGATCAATAATTGGTCCAACACCATTAAAACTAAAACATGCATAACTTAAACCTAAACCTACAAGAAAAATTGAAACACCTACATTGTATACTAAAATCTACAAAACGGAAGCAAAACCTACATAACAGAAAAACTACATAACGGAAGCAAAGCCTACATTACAGAAACATAACCTACATAAAGGAAGCAAAACCTACATAGCGGTGAGAAAACCTACGTTGTGTAGGTTTTCTTTATGTTTTGTAGGTTTTGGTTTACGTTATATAGGTTTTGATTGATGTTATGTGGGTTTTAGGTATGACTTGTTTACGTTGTGTAGGTTTTGCTTGATGTTTTATATGTTTTGATATATAATATGTGTGTTTTGGTCTACGTCCCATAGGTTTTGATTTCATATCTGTTACGGAAACCTACATAACGTTAGCCTAAGCATACATAATGAAAGTCAATACCTACATATCACTTATTGAACAAATACATAAGGGGACGTAATTTCAATATTTATGACAGGGAATGAGTAAATGGTCATGTATACGATTGTTTTGATGGGCAAGTGCGCATATTATTGTCGTGTTGAGAACACTTTGAACATGTGTACGTCTTCCTTGGTCGTTTAGACTAAAGTACCACCTATATTACGCGTTTTATTATTGGGATTTTGGTCGGCCTGTTTGCTTTCAAATTGATGGCGGCTTACAAACCTTGTACGCAACCTCCTCAGGTACATTGAAAGTCTAATAAATTAAAAGTTCGAGGTTGGAAAAAAAAAAGAATCTATCAGACCGCCACGACCACCCCGACTTGGTGAGAATGGTTCATCATCCAAGGTTAAGGGAAAGATACAGAGGTACGAGCCTATAGAACAGATCCTGTTCAAGTAAGGTTGTGACCATCAATGTTCCAGCATCTCGAGCTTTAATACACTTAGCGTATGCATTGTACAAAGTTGTTGTGTGGTAATACCAATGAGTGAGATAGACTATTGAAAGAGTAGCACTTTTGGTGGCAAGTAGGGCATGGACACAACGAATTTTGTCTACATTATACCTCTTTCACAAACATTTTATCTCCGTCATATTGAAAACATTAAATGATGTGTTGTTTGTCACATGTGCCTGATGTTCATATATTTGTTGTACCGCGAAAAGTTTGGCTTCCTGAACTCTCCCCTAAAAGATCAATAATTGGTCCAACACCATTAAAACTAAAACATGCATAACTTAAACCTAAACCTACAAGAAAAATTGAAACACCTACATTGTATACTAAAATCTACAAAACGGAAGCAAAACCTACATAACAGAAAAACTACATAACGGAAGCAAAGCCTACATTACAGAAACATAACCTACATAAAGGAAGCAAAACCTACATAGCGGTGAGAAAACCTACGTTGTGTAGGTTTTCTTTATGTTTTGTAGGTTTTGGTTTACGTTATATAGGTTTTGATTGATGTTATGTGGGTTTTAGGTATGACTTGTTTACGTTGTGTAGGTTTTGCTTGATGTTTTATATGTTTTGGTATATAATATGTGTGTTTTGGTCTACGACCCATAGGTTTTGATTTCATATCTGTTACGGAAACCTACATAACGTTAGCCTAAGCATACATAATGGGAGTCAATACCTACATATCACTTATTGAACAAATACATAAGGGGACGTAATTTCAATATTTATGACAGGGAATGAGTAAACGGTCATGTATACGATTGTTTTGATGGGCAAGTGCGCATATTATTGTCGTGTTGAGAACACTTTGAACATGTGTACGTCTTCCTTGGTCGTTTAGACTAAAGTACCACCTATATTACGCGTTTTATTATTGGGATTTTGGACGGCCTGTTTGCTTTCAAATTGATGGCGGCTTACAAACCTTGTACGCAACCTCCTCAGGTACATGTGTTCCAGCATCTCGAGCTTTAATACACTTAGCGTATGCATTGTACAAAGTTGTTGTGTGGTAATACCAATGAGTGAGATAGACTATTGAAAGAGTAGCACTTTCGGCGGCAACTAGGGCATGGACACAACGAATTTTGTCTACATTATACCTCTTTCACAAACATTTTATCTCCGTCATATTGAAAACATTAAATGATGTGTTGTTTGTCACATGTGCCTGATGTTCATATATTTGTTGTACTGCGAAAACTTTGGCTTCCTGAACTCTCCCCTAAAAGATCAATATTTGGCCCAACATCATTAAAACTAAAACCTGCATAACTTGAACCTAAACCTACAAGAAAAATTGAAACACCTACATTGTATACTAAAATCTACAAAACGTAAGCAAAACCTACATAACAGAAAAACTACATAACGGAAGCAAAGCCTACATTACGGAATCAAAACCTACATAAAGGAAGCAAAACCTACATAGCGGTGGGAAAACCTACGTTGTGTAGGTTTTCTTTATGTTTTGTAGGTTTTGGTTTACGTTATGTAGGTTTTGATTGATGTTATGTAGGTTTTGGGTATGACTTGTTTACGTTGTGTAGGTTTTGCTTGACGTTATATAGGTTTTTGTATCTGTTATGTGTGTTTTGGTCTACGTCACGTAGGTCTTGATATCATATCTGTTACGGAAACCCACATAACATTAGCCTAAGCATACATAATGGGAGTCAATACCTACATATCAATTATTGAACAAATACATAAGGGGATGTAATTTCAATATTTATGACAGGGAATGAGTAAATGGTCATGTATACGATTGTTTTGATGGGCAAGTGCGCATATTATTGTCGTGTTGAGAACACTTTGAACATGTGTACGTCTTCCTTGGTCGTTTAGACTAAAGTACCACCTATATTACGCGTTTTATTATTGGGATTTTGGTCGGCCTGTTTGCTTTCAAATTGATGGCGGCTTACAAACCTTGTACGCAACCTCCTCAGGTACATGTGTTCCAGCATCTCGAGCTTTAATACACTTAGCGTATGCATTGTACAAAGTTGTTGTGTGGTAATACCAATGAGTGAGATAGACTATTGAAAGAGTAGCACTTTCAGCGGCAACTAGGGCATGGACACAAGGAATTTTGTCTACATTATACCTCTTTCACAAACATTTTATCTCCGTCATATTGAAAACATTAAATGATGTGTTGTTTGTCACATGTGCCTGATGTTCATATATTTGTTGTACTGCGAAAACTTTGGCTTCCTGAACTCTCCCCTAAAAGATCAATATTTGGCCCAACATCATTAAAACTAAAACCTGCATAACTTGAACCTAAACCTACAAGAAAAATTGAAACACCTACATTGTATACTAAAATCTACAAAACGTAAGCAAAACCTACATAACAGAAAAACTACATAACGGAAGCAAAGCCTACATTACGGAATCAAAACCTACATAAAGGAAGCAAAACCTACATAGCGGTGGGAAAACCTACGTTGTGTAGGTTTTCTTTATGTTTTGTAGGTTTTGGTTTACGTTATGTAGGTTTTGATTGATGTTATGTAGGTTTTGGGTATGACTTGTTTACGTTGTGTAGGTTTTGCTTGACGTTATATAGGTTTTTGTATCTGTTATGTGTGTTTTGGTCTACGTCACGTAGGTCTTGATATCATATCTGTTACGGAAACCCACATAACATTAGCCTAAGCATACATAATGGGAGTCAATACCTACATATCAATTATTGAACAAATACATAAGGGGATGTAATTTCAATATTTATGACAGGGAATGAGTAAATGGTCATGTATACGATTGTTTTGATGGGCAAGTGCGCATATTATTGTCGTGTTGAGAACACTTTGAACATGTGTACGTCTTCCTTGGTCGTTTAGCCTAAAGTACCACCTATATTACGCGTTTTATTATTGGGATTTTGGTCGGCCTGTTTGCTTTCAAATTGATGGAGGCTTACAAACCTTGTACGCAACCTCCTCAGGTACATGTGTTCCAGCATCTCGAGCTTTAATACACTTAGCGTATGCATTGTACAAAGTTGTTGTGTGGTAATACCAATGAGTGAGATAGACTATTGAAAGAGTAGCACTTTCGGCGGCAACTAGGGCATGGACACAAGGAATTTTGTCTACGTTATACTTCTTGCACGAACATTTTCTATCCGTCATATTGAAAACATTAAATGATGTGTTGTTTGTCACATGTGCCTGATGTTCATATATTTGTTGTACCGTGAAAAGTTTGGCTTCCTGAACTCTCCCCTAAAGGATCAATAATTGGCCCAACACCATTAAAACTAAAACATGCATAACTTAAACCTAAACCTTCAAGAAAAATTGAAACACCTACATTGTATACTAACACCTACAAAACAGAAGCAAAACCTACATAACAGAAAAACTACATAATGGAAGCGAAGCCTACATTACGGAATCAAAACCTACATATGGGAAGCAAAACCTACATAACGGTGGAAAAACCTACGTTGTGTAGGTTTTGTTTTATGTTTTGTAGGTTTGGGTTTACGTTATGTAGGTTTTGATTGATGTTATGTAGGTTTTTGGTATAACTTGTTTACGTTGTGTAGGTTTTGCTTGATGTTATATATGTTTTGGTATATAATATGTGTGTTTTGGTCTACGTCCCGTAGGTTTTGATTTCATATCTGTTACGGAAAACCACATAACGTTAGCCTAAGCATACATAATGGGAGTCAATACCTACATATCACTTATTGAACAAATACATAAGGGGACGTAATTTCAATATTTATGGCAGGGAATGAGTAAACGGTCATGTATACGATTGTTTTGATGGGCAAGTGCGCGTATTATTGTCGTGTTGAGAACACTTTGAACATGTGTACGTCTTCCTTGGTCGTTTACACTAAAGTACCACCTATATTACGCGTTTTATTATTGGGATTTTGGTCGGCCTGTTTGCTTTCAAATTGATGGCGGCTTACAAACCTTGTACGCAACCTCCTCAGGTACATGTGTTCCAGCATCTCGAGCTTTAATACACTTAGCGTATGCATTGTACAAAGTTGTTGTGTGGTAATACCAATGAGTGAGATAGACTATTGAAAGAGTAGCACTTTCGGCGGCAACTAGGGCATGGACACAACGAATTTTGTCTACATTATACCTCTTTCACAAACATTTTATCTCCGTCATATTGAAAACATTAAATGATGTGTTGTTTGTCACATGTGCCTGATGTTCATATATTTGTTGTACCGCGAAAAGTTTGGCTTCCTGAACTCTCCCCTAAAAGATCAATAATTGGTCCAACACCATTAAAACTAAAACATGCATAACTTAAACCTAAACCTACAAGAAAAATTGAAACACCTACATTGTATACTAAAATCTACAAAACGGAAGCAAAACCTACATAACAGAAAAACTACATAACGGAAGCAAAGCCTACATTACAGAAACATAACCTACATAAAGGAAGCAAAACCTACATAGCGGTGAGAAAACCTACGTTGTGTAGGTTTTCTTTATGTTTTGTAGGTTTTGGTTTACGTTATATAGGTTTTGATTGATGTTATGTGGGTTTTAGGTATGACTTGTTTACGTTGTGTAGGTTTTGGTCTACGTCCCATAGGTTTTGATTTCATATCTGTTACGGAAACCTACATAACGTTAGCCTAAGCATACATAATGAAAGTCAATACCTACATATCACTTATTGAACAAATACATAAGGGGACGTAATTTCAATATTTATGACAGGGAATGAGTAAATGGTCATGTATACGATTGTTTTGATGGGAAAGTGCGCATATTATTGTCGTGTTGAGAACACTTTGAACATGTGTACGTCTTCCTTGGTCGTTTAGACTAAAGTACCACCTATATTACGCGTTTTATTATTGGGATTTTGGTCGGCCTGTTTGCTTTCAAATTGATGGCGGCTTACAAACCTTGTACGCAACCTCCTCAGGTACATGTGTTCCAGCATCTCGAGCTTTAATACACTTAGCGTATGCATTGTACAAAGTTGTTGTGTGGTAATACCAATGAGTGAGATAGACTATTGAAAGAGTAGCACTTTCGGCGGCAACTAGGGCATGGACACAAGGAATTTTGTCTACGTTATACTTCTTGCACGAACATTTTCTATCCGTCATATTGAAAACATTAAATGATGTGTTGTTTGTCACATGTGCCTGATGTTCATATATTTGTTGTACCGTGAAAAGTTTGGCTTCCTGAACTCTCCCCTAAAGGATCAATAATTGGCCCAACACCATTAAAACTAAAACATGCATAACTTAAACCTAAACCTTCAAGAAAAATTGAAACACCTACATTGTATACTAACACCTACAAAACAGAAGCAAAACCTACATAACAGAAAAACTACATAATGGAAGCAAAGCCTACATTACGGAATCAAAACCTACATATGGGAAGCAAAACCTACATAACGGTGGAAAAACCTATGTTGTGTAGGTTTTGTTTTATGTTTTGTAGGTTTGGGTT
>JAKUCM010003119.1:0-14441 GCA_023374145.1 Lepidium sativum
CCGGAACTCTAATAAAGCTCGAAGTTGACGGGCAAGACAGGTTTAAGTTTCTTTTCATCGCTTTCGATGCAAGTATTAGTTGTTTTCCCTATATGAGGAAGGTTGTTGTTGTCGATGGTACATTTTTGCTAGGGACGTATAAAGGTACTCTATTAACCGCTATCATGCAAGATGGTAACTTCAACATATTTCCTATGGCTTTTGGTGTGGTTGATACCGAGAATGACGAATCTTGGGAATGGTTTTTTATACAGCTAAACTGTGTGATCCCTGATGACAGAGAACTTGCCATTATATCAGATAGACATAAATCCATTGCTAAAGCCATAAAGATTGTGTACCCACTTTCTTCTCGGGGTATTTGCACCTACCACCTACGTAAGAACATTTTGTCGAAATTTAGAGGTGGCGAGCCCTTTAAGTTTTCAAGAAAGCTGCCACCGCTTTTAGGGTCGATGAATTCAACTCTATACTTGCTCAGATCCAGGCGTTAAATCCAAAGCTTCATGCCTACTTGATAAAAGCTGACGTGCGTTTGTGGAGTCGAGTGTACTTTCCCGGAAACAGATACAATTTCACTACGTCGAACATTGCAGAATCAATAAACCATGCATTATCAGAGGCAAGAACTTTTCCCATTGTCCAGCTTATAGATGTAATAAGGTCGATGTTAACACGTTGGTTCGCGAAGCGGAAGACGAAGGCCACTCTGACGTCAACTGTTCTAGCAGCATCTGTTGAAAAGCTCCTAAAGGTAGAGTTACCATTGCACATAGTAGAGTTAGTCCCTTCATAGTAGAGTTAAAAATCCTTTTAGTAGAGTTAACATTATTGTTATAAATGATAGACAAGGGTCGATGAAGCCAGACAGTACAACGTGCAGGACATAGACGAACACCAGGCTGTTGTTACGCGATCTGAAACTTCTCATTTAGTCAACTTGACTGAGAAGACGTGTTCTTGCAAGAGGTATGATGTCCAAAAAATTCCTTGTGTCCATGCCATTGTCGTTGCTGAGGCTTGTAGAAGGTCGACGATCGAACTTACACATCCATACTATCACACGACATACCTGTACAACGCATACTCTAGTAGTATCTTTCCAAGAGATGCTGCACTTCCCGTTCCGTTGGAAGTGAGTCGTAAGCTGTGTAATCCACCACACGTACGTCAACAACCAGGGAGGCCAAAGAAATCGCGGATAAAGAGCTGGTTCGAGTCTTCTCAGCCCGAAAAACGTCCAAGAAAAGTTTCAACTTGCTCTAAATGTAAGAAACTTGGTCACAATGTCCGGACATGTAGTCAAAGCATTCATTCTTGAATAGAAGAGTTAACACTACGTTTGGTCGAGTTGGATCACCTATATGGTAGAGTTAGATCAACTGTATGGTAGAGTTAGTCATCTGGTTGGTCGACTTGGATAACCTGTATGGTAGAGTTAGTCCTCTGTATGGTAGAGTTAGTCCTCTGTATGGTAGAGTTAGTCCTCTGTTGGTCGAGTTGGATCATCTGTTTGGTAGAGTTAGATCATCTGTTTGGTCGAGTTGGATAACCTGTATGGTAGAGTTAGTCCTCTGTATGGTAGAGTTAAATCATCTGTTGGTCGAGTTGGATCATCTATTTGGTAGAGTTAAATCATCTGTTTGGTCGAGTTGGATAACCTGTATGGTAGAGTTAGTCCTCTGTATGGTAGAGTTAGTCCTTTGTTGGTCGAGTTAGTCCTCTGTGTGGTCGAGTTATTCCTCTGTTTGGTCGAGTTAACAATACGCTAATGGTTGAAAGGGAAATAACATTAACTATGCAAGACGAAACGAGTACATAAACGAAAGAAATCAAAACGAGTACATAAACAAAACGAAAATAGTACAACAACTAATGGCGAGGAAAGATCTTTCTGAATTGGAAGAACCAAGTGCATACTTCACAAGCTTCGGACATTGGTTGATCAACGTCTTCGGCATCGAATCCTTGAAAGAAGTGGAGAATCTCCAGGAATTCTCCATTGCATGAACATCCTTCTCGCCGATATATTTTTTCGAGAAGTAGTATTTGTTGCTCTCCTCGCCAACTGAGCGATGATGGGTAACGAAATATCTTGTTCTAAGGGTGGTCTACGTATTCCAATGTTTCTACAACTGTGTCCTGCAGTAGACGTCTTAGGACTTCATACCCCTCCTGTCTTCTATCTGTTCCTAAACAGACTAGCACAAATCCATACAGCAGTGTGGCTTCTTCAGAGTCACCATTGGATGCTCTTTGCAGCAGCTCCAACCCACCATCACGATTCCCATTGACAAAGAACTCTGCCATACCACATCGGTATGTGGCTTCCACATTACCGGCATTGCATAGTCTAGTGAGAAAATTGTTAAGAAGAGACTTACTTCTCTGAGGGCCATAGAATGGAACATAACGTACATCTATGTTCCTTAGAACCTCATCCTCATCGCAAAGCTCTTTAAATTCCTTGAAACGCGCCTGATGCTGTAAATCTCATCAAGTCCTTCTGCTCCACATCGAGTTATGATGTTCGTCAAAGCACTGTTTGGTAAGTCCATGATATGTGCCTTGCGGACAACGTTGCTTTTTTTTGGTGATTCCATCTTTGTTCTTGAAATGTTTTTGAAAGCTTTGAAAGATTGAAAGGTGAAGATAGAACGTTTTGGTAAAGGAGAAGATGGATAGTTTAGAAGAAGTTAGTAACGATTGGAAGGTTATTTATAACGATTTGACTCTTCAGTTTCCCTTCCTTTTAGAGTCTAATCGTTATTATGATAACATCTCGGAGATCGTGTCAATAAACTTGATTTAACTTCCACGGCTAGTAGAAGTTGTAAACTGTTCAAATGTAGTTAATACGTAGATCGTGTCTGTCATCCACTTAGTGGCAGGGAACATGGGTGTAGTTAGTTCTTAGTTAGATCATTAATTATTTGTCAATAACCAACTAATAGAGTTAGAACTATACAAAAATACTCTGAGTACTATACAATATACACGAGTGTAGGACTATACACCGACTAAAAAAAATTACCAATCAAGCTGGAGATCTTTGGTGGCTCTCATTAACATGTTCTTATCACACTCGCGTGCATATATTAGATCACTAAAAGAAATTTCCTCTTCTATGGGAAGTTCGTCTTGAAGTCAATGGCGTATTTCAGCCGAGAGAAGTCGACGTACTCGTCGGAAATACCTTCGAAGTTTGCATCCGATGGCCAGACACTCGATCATCTGCACAACCCATACGCCACAGTCGCCAGACCGTTTATTACGTGGTACGCCCTTATTCACACGCACAATCTTATATTCCGCCGCGCTAATATGCGGTTGCATCTCCTTGGGTGAAAACTCCTTGATCATCTTCGAAATCATCACGGCATATGGTCTAAAAAAATGAGAACCATGAGAATGAACTCTATTACAAATGTAAATGTAACTCAGAATAACTCTACCAACGCGCAGACTAACTCTACCATACAGGTTTTCCAACTCGACCAAACAGAGGACCAACTCGACCAAACACAGGACTAACTCCACCTAACAGAGGACTAACTCGACCAAACAGAGGACCAACTCGACCAAACAGAGGACTAACTCCACCTAACAGAGGACTAACTCTACCATACAGGTTTTCCAACTCGACCTTGCCGAGGACTAACTCTACCATACAAGTTTTCCAACTCGACCAAACAGAGGACTAATTCCACCTAACAGAAGACTAACTCTACCATTCATGGTATCCAACTCGACCTAACCGAGGACTAACTCTATCATTCAGGTTTTCCAACTCGACCAAACAGAGGACCAACTCGACCAAACAGAGGACTAACTCCACCTAACAGAGGACTAACTCGACCAAATAGAGGACCAACTCGACCAAACAGAGGACTAACTCCACCTAACAGAGGACTAACTCTACCATACAGGTTTTCCAACTCGACCTTGCCGAGGACTAACTCTACCATACAGGTTTTCCAACTCGACCAAACAGAGGACTAACTCCACCTAACAGAGGACTAACTCTACCATTCAGGGTATCCAACTCGACCTAACCGAGGACTAACTCTATCATTCAGGTTTTCCAACTCGACCAAATAGAGGACTAACTCGACCAAATAGAGGACTAACTCGACTATACTGAATTTGAGTAACTTACATGCATGACTCTACCATTGCACTAGGGGAAGTGCAAGATGGGTCGGGATCGAAAAGGCGAATCTTTCTTTCGTTGAGATTAACTTCAAGGGCCACCCATTGGTAGTTTTGGAAATTATGAGGGATGTAGATGATGTCCACGTCTCTCATCCACTGCTTCCTAGTGGCACTGAATGTGGGTGCAGTGCCATCGAATACATCTTTAAACCCACCAATCCACACAAAAGTATCCTCCTTTCCCAAGTAATCATTTACGTATGTGTAGCACCAAAAACCACAAAACAGCGGGTCTATGAAAGCTAGCCGATTACTTCTGTATGGACTTGGAGTTTGCAAGGATCTTTGCCGAAGGAGATTCATCCCGCAGCCAATATGCTGTAAAACTTTACTGTATTAGTGCTCTAATCTAACTCTACTAAACAAAAATTACATCATACGACACTTTAACTTACGCAATCGTGAAGCCAGCCATATCGAGGGACAGGCCACTTCTCTTTTGGGCATATCAAGTGGAGGAAGAAATCTGCATTTGGACAGTGTTTCCCGTCGCCAGTGAGTTCCAATTGATGCTTCACATACTCACGTAATTGGAGTACTTTTAATTTTGAAATCGGACCAAAAGGATCATAGACACTCCGAGAATGAATAACATTCTTATGAATCCGCTTGATAATGGAACAGCCTTGGAAAGGGGATACCTGTCAAAAGAAGGGACCAAAAAGATGATTAGCTATAGTAAACAGATGATTAACTCTACCATACATGTGATCCAACTCGACCAAACAGATGATCTAACTTTACCATACAGAGGACTAACTCTACCTAACAGAGGACTAACTCTACCATACAGAGGACTAACTCTACCAAACAGAGGACTAACTCTACCAAACAGTGGAATAACTCGACCATATATAGGATTAACTCTACCATGCGTGTGATCCAACTCGACCAAACAGATGATCTAACTCGACCAAACAGGTGATAGTACAGTTGAATATGAACAGTACCTGGTTCTTAGCAAGGACTCATGCCCGAGTCTCTTTGGGTAACACGTCTTCCATAAAGATTAACTCCTCCTGTGTTTGTTTACCCTTTTCAGGAGTATCCACCAGGTTTATGACGCCAACTTGTGACATCCCTGACTTAAATTTTTCCACATCGTAAGGTAGTTCTTCTTTTGACGGGTCTTCTGGATTCCTAACAACTCTTGATAACGGGCTCAAATGGTCAGATGTCTCCTGACTCTGGATAACCCATTTATTCTACAAAAAATATGAAAATGTCAACTCTATTTAACAGAACTATCAACTTTACCAGTAAGATTTATTTTTAACGGGATTACCTGGTCCGGTGGGATGGTATGTTTAGTGCTGGCTGGGGACACTTGTGTGTCATCGAGATGAGCATCCACATTTGTTGGTTTAATACTTGAACCTGCACATGGTGTGTTCCCAGAATCCGAGTCCACAAGGGTAGGCTGTTTCCAAGGAGGTGTCTGTGAAGAGCAACTCAATATGTTAGATTCACATATGGTAGAGTTGGTAATTGTGGTAGAGCTATTTTGAATACAATAATTGTTTTGTAGAGTTAAATATAACTCGACCAAACCATATAACTGTCTGTTTTATGTGTATGTTCGTACAAAGATGTATGTAATGTTTTTTGTTTGTTGGTACATAATCAATCAAAGTAAGTCTCATTCAAAATAGAACCCTACGTACCGAATTAAGTTCCTTATTATTAGGGGAGTCGAGAGTACGGGTTGTATCGCCTTTTACGTCATCTTCGCGACCTACATCTTCAGTATGTAGGCTCCCTTCACGACGTACATCTTCAGGATGTAGGCTCCCTTCGCGATTAACATCTTCAGGAGTTTGATGTCGTGCACTTGTCTGACCTCCACCCTCATCTGCCAAGGTATAAACAGGGGGTTGCGCTCTGCTCTCTTCTAGCCTAAGAATCCTCTCAATCATGGTTGTATTGTCTGAGGTGTTACGCTCAAGCCTATTCACGCGCTCAGTAAGCATTGTGGTCTCTACCCTGGTATCGAGCCTACTCTCCTCAAGACGATATATACATTCAGCAAACACGTTATGATCGTGTCTCATCCCTTCGAAGGCTCTGGTCAGACCTCTAAGAGTGTCAAGCAACACACTAGACTCCTCTGCCTTCCGCTTCTTCTTTTTAACGACTCTCACTACATCTTGCATGGTGGTGGAGTCATCCATCCTAATCTGGATTCTCTTCTTCTCTTCTTTCTTGTGTTTTTTCACTTCTTTTTTGTGTTTTTTCTCTAATTTATTGTGTTGTTTCTCTACATTATTGTGTTTTTTCTCTACTATATTGTGTTTTTTCTCTTCTTTATTGTGTTGTTTCTCTTTCACTTTCTCTACCTGAACTTTTGAACTAGCACTACGCTTGCTCGTCCTCTCCTCGACATAAGCATCCGCCTTCCTCTTATTACTTTTGTCCCAAGCGGATTCATCTAGCCTGGAGGCAAATATGTCTCCAAGCATGGTGTCAACTTTGTGGTCCGCAATATCGTTTGGCCATAGAGGTATTATCTCCAGAGGCTGTGTAGTCAGCTGCTTAGACGTACCTGGTAGACGAGAAGATGCAATTTATTATTGAACTCTACCACTCTACATATTACTCTACGGATAACTCTACTACACGTAAATGAACTCTACTATACTTACAAAATTGAACTCTACTATACTTGAAATCAACTCGACATTACTTGAAATTGAACTCTACCATGTATGTATAGTGGATTAAATGAACTCTACTACAAAAGGAATTTACCTTTCCATTATTATTTGCTAGCTCCAAATTCACCAAATCCTCGAGGTCAATGGTTTGTTTTTTGATGGGTCTCCATCGTAGAATGGGGACGTCACCTGCTCTTTGTTCCCCAAATATTTCTGCGACTATGGGGATGAACTCAAATGCCCATATCAGAAGTGCGTGCACAAACCCGTGTATTGTGTAATTACTTCCCGTTTTGCATCCTGCCAGTTTGATCGATTTTATCAGTTCTAGAAACGCCACTCTTCCCCATGGATGCCTCTCGAACATCTCAATATCTGCAACCAACTTCGCAGCACTAAAAGGGAGCCTACTATTTGTGTGGCAACCAAAAACTCCTACATTCAAAACCACTAGCAATCCCACCATCTTCCTCTTCTCGAAAGACCACCCTCTACATCTCCCCAATATTTCTTTCAACTCTACCCATTTTGGTCCTTCACCAACCCCTAAGCCAATATCTTCCCAAAGTTCTCTGTGCGCTTCATCTGCCCTATTAGAAGCCTTCTCGAAGTTACCGCAATTAAGCTGCGTTATTTCAGCAAACTCATGCAGAGAAAACCTCGTAGGACGAGCTCCAAACAGCACCCAAATCTCATACATCTTCTTAGTCACTAGTTGATTCATCAACAGGTACTGTATATGCCTACCTGTAAAGTTGAAGTTGGAATCTGCTAGTTTCGGAAAAACCCCTACGCAAGAGTTCTCTTTGATGTCTACGTATGCATCATCACCAATACCCTTTATCATATTACTGATGTATTTTAGATTGCAGAAATGGTTGATGCTTCGATTCTTCATCACCTGTACACCGTGTGTGAGAAATTTCTTCGGGTACTTCTTGTCTGCCATATCTAAAGATGAAAGAAAACAAACGATAAGCATTATAAAACCCAACTCAACCAAACTACAATGCAACAATACATTCCTACAACCTAACTCTATTACACTACAAACCAACTCTACCTCTCTTAAATCTAACTCTATCACACGACAGACTAACTCGACTACACTACAACCTAACTCTATTACACTACATACCAACTCTACCACACGGAATCTAACTCTATCACACGTCAGACTAACTCGACTACACTACAACCTAACTTTATTACACTACATACCAACTCTACCGCACACTACAACCTAACTCTATTACACTACATACCAACTCTACCACACGGAATCCAACTATACCGCATACTACAACCTAACTCTATTACACTACAAACCAACTCTACCTCTCTTAAATATAACTCTACCACACGGAATCCAACTATACCGCATACTACAACCTAACTCTATTACACTACAAACCAACTCTACCTCTCTTAAATATAACTCTATCACACGTCAAACTAACTTGACTACACTACAAGTTAACTCTACTATACTATAATCCAACTATACCCCCTACGACCTAACTCTACCCAACGTCATACTAACTGTACTACACGTTTCATATCGCTTCTTCACCCTTACCCTCACAACTAATTACGAACTATATCACATTGGCTCAGACTGGGGAAGAAATCTACTAGACACAGAATAAGTTAGTGAAGAACAAAAACCCAAATGTCGCAAAATTGAAAAATCAAAATGTCACAAAATCGAGAAACCCAATGTCTACGTCAACCCTAAACCCAAATGCCCTTACGAAAAAGAAGAAAAAGCAGAAGAGGAGCAGAGGAAGAAGAAACTTACCGACAATGAAGACGACGAGTACAAAAAACATGATGAAGAAGAAGACAACGAGTACGAAATACAGCGAAGAACACGTTGAGTAAGATGAGGAAGAAACAAAATCAAGAGAAGTTAACGACGACGGTTTACACTATAGGTTTCTTTCTTTCTCGGGTATGAAACTAACCTGAGAAGAAGAATAAAATAGAAGAAGACATCAGTTTTTTGTTTCAAGGGTGTAACCGTAATTACACCCTTGACGCTTTCTTTTTTTTTTGACAAAAACTATTCTAGTAATTACACTATAATTTTGCTCTATTTGAGCAATTCTTTCTAATTTTTATTAGGAAATGTCTAAATGGGATATGACTATTATGGGCTACATTGCAAGAGATAGAAAATATATATTACAATAGTTAAAGGCCCAAATACAAAAGAGTATCGAAGGCCACACGTTCTTCCCATCGTCTCCCACCCAATGCCACATGTTCGCTCGAAGTCAAGTTGTCGTTGAAGAAACTAGTTGGCCACCAAAAACCGGAGGAGTTACTTCTTTCTCCATGGACTAACCCAATTAATGACCCTCGCTTCCAGATAATGAATTGCAGGAAAAGAAACTTAGATCCATAATTACTTGTAAATCTCATCGATAGATCTTCATATCTAAGAGTTTTTTTTGAAAGTGTAAACTCGCCTCTTACAGAACATAGAAATCATCTTTCGCCAATGACAAAGATAATTGAGGATTGCTACTCGTCGTGATGATTTTAGTGGCCAAACGACCATACAACACCCGAGAAGAATCGCAAAAGGGACGGGAGTTGTAACTCGCCACCTGCAACAGAAAAGACCATAGAGCCCAGAGAAAAAGAAGAATCATTGCACAGTCCAGAAGAAGAACCAGAGTGAAACTCCATATGCTAATCGGCCTCAACGGGTTGGATATAAACAACGACGAAAGTGCTCTAACATTTTTTATGGATGATTGAGATAGGAGATATAAAGAATATGGCCAGAATTTCGCCAAAAAGATTGAGAGGAAACTCCTTCTCTAAAATAGAGTAATTAAAAATATTATTAGTTCTAACTCTGATTGTGTTTTTTTTATATATATATGAATTATATTAGATTTGGAATATTATAACGATGAGAGATGACTATAAGATGCAATTAATCCTACATGAAAAAGAAGATGATACAAGATATGTAAATGATAAAATCAAAACCAATATATCAAAATAAGAACACCAACTTAGGAGTTGTCGAATCTATGTTCTTTAGTGTTTGTATATCACCTTTTTATTATATATAAAATAAAACTAATTTCATTATTAATTAGTCGAATCAGACACGAAGTATTGGCTGGATTTGGTCGCAGCCACCAGCAGTAGCTTTCAAATAGAAGAGAGCGAAGGATCTAGTGTCATCTCCTCAGAGATGAAAGAGACCACGTCATTCCCCCTAACAAGCCAACAACATATGGCGGACGCCACTTCACTCTGCTCAATTCAGTTTAATTCCCTTTCTCGATTCCGCATGACGTCAGCCATCTTAAGGTTTAATATCCACTATTTCGCAGGCCACCGTTTTATTCCGGTGAAGTATTTCATAAGCTTGACACGTGTTAGTAAGGTGAGACACGGAAGAGACCAACTTCTGCTTTCGGTGGGCTCAACCGCACGCGATAAAAGCCGTTTCAAAACGATCAGACTAAATAGTCTAAGCAAACGAGGTTATCAACTTATACGACTTTGATAGCACCTATCAAATGATATGCATTTTAGCTTATCAAACTACAGTCTGTGTGACAAAACGCATCGAAGAAAGTGGAGAACAAGTCGTACTTTTATTTTATTTTCCTTTTTCTTTTCTAAATAATTAAATATAAATTGAATTTTCTACCTCTCTCTCTGGGTCAGCTTTTCTTCATTTCGCTTTGCGACGCGAGAAAATGGAACCAGAAACCCTAGAAAACCATTCCAACTATGACCAAATCGATATCTGAACTTTGACCTACCCGTCTTTCACGCAAACCCAGATCGCTTAAATTCTAAATTACTCGATTTTCTTCTTCTGAGTTTAGAAAATGTCATCTTTGAGCAGAGAGTTAGTTTTCTTAATCCTTCAGTTCTTAGATGAAGAAAAATTCAAGGAATCTGTTCATAAGTAAGTCTTGCTTTCTTTGTTGTTTGAAGCACCATTTCTTATGTATGTTTGCGTAATTTCAATGTTTGGATAACTGAAATTGGTTGATGTGTAGGCTAGAGCAGGAATCTGGGTTTTTTTTTAACATTAAGTACTTCGAAGAGAAAGCTCTCGCCGGAGAATGGGACGAAGTGGAGAAGTATCTTTCAGGCTTTACTAAAGTCGATGATAATCGTTACTCTATGAAAATATTCTTCGAGATCAGGAAGCAAAAGTACCTCGAAGCTCTAGATCGGTAATGATTTTTCTTGCTATTATTCGTTATTGCTCGAATATTTCGACTGGTTTTCATGATTAATAAATTTGTGTAATATATTCAGAAATGACAGAGCAAAAGCTGTTGAAATTTTAGCCAAAGACTTGAAAGTCTTTGCGACGTTTAACGAGGAACTTTACAAGGAAATCACTCAGCTTTTAACTCTGGAGAATTTCAGGTATAGCTTGGATAGAATTGTATTTTGAAAGGCAGTCACTATAGAGTGGAATTGTGTTTTGTCCCTATTTTCATAGGGAAAATGAGCAACTATCGAAATATGGTGATACAAAATCAGCCAGGACCATAATGTATACTGAATTGAAGAAATTGATAGAGGCAAATCCTCTGTTTCGAGAGAAGCTAGCCTTTCCCAGTTTCAAGGCTTCTCGTCTGCGAACTTTGATCAACCAAAGGTGACCCAAATGTGTTAAAATAATTTCCTTTCTTTCTTCTGTATAAATTAGGAGTTCAGTGTTTGATATGTGTTTTGGAAAAACGCAGCTTGAATTGGCAGCACCAGCTATGTAAAAATCCAAGGCCAAATCCTGACATCAAAACATTGTTCTTGGATCACTCTTGTTCACCAGCAAATGGTGCTCGGGCACTCACTCCTGTCAATCTTCCAGTTGCCGCTGTTGCAAGACCTTCAAACTTTGTTCCTCTTGGCGTACATGGTGGAGTAGGATCACTTACTAACATCCTCTTATTCTATTCTAACGTAAACGTTTAGATTTTGAGAGTTGATGGAACCATTGTATTTGTGCAGCCTTTTCAACCTAGTGCTGCTCAGGCTCCTAATGCCAATGCTTTAGCTGGATGGATGGCAAACCCAAATCCTTCTTCATCAGTTCCGTCTGGTGTTGTCGCTGCTTCCCCATTTCCTATGCAGCCAAGTCAAGGTATATATCATGTTACAAGTGTTTTGTTATTTGTGATATCATAATTGTTGGAAAATGAATTCTAAAACCTGAAATCCTGTTGCTGTGTTTCTTCTTAACAGTTAATGTGCTGAAACACCCTCGGGCACCTTCAAACTCTCTAGGATTGATGGATTATCAAAATGCTGACCACGAGCAACTCATGAAACGCTTACGGTCTGCACAAACCTCCAACGAGGTAATTGTTTTCAAGTTTCCCTTGCTTTGAAATGGAACTGAGCAAAAAACGTTCTTGTTGCCTTTGGAATGGATGTTTAGAATTCAGTATATGGCTCTACTTTTCATATCACAGGTCACATATCCTGCTCATTCTCATCTTGCTGCGTCAATTGATGACCTCCCTAGAAATGTTGCGAGTACGATTCACCAAGGGTCTGTGGTGATAAGCATGGATTTTCACCCTTCCCACCATACGTTACTAGCTGGTTTGTATATTGCTACCATGAAACGCTTAATAGAGTTGAGCTTTTGTTTGGCTCTTGTTTTAACATGTCTATATATCACTTGTAGTTGGTTGTTCAAGCGGCGAAGTCACCTTGTGGGAAGTTGGATCCAGAGAGAAGGTTGTCACAGAGACTTTCAAGATATGGAATATGGCAGCTTGTACTGTGATCTTTCAGGTTCTTTATTCTCCATCATTCTTATTTTCATAATTACAATAAGAGCGTACTTTAACTCTAAGCTAATTTAGCCTTGCATGAGTTATGTTCTGTTCTTGCCTATGAGATGAAAGTTTAACTATGATTTTAATTAACGTGATGATGGCTTTTTCTCCCCAGAATTCTATCGTCAAAGATCCACCGATATCTGTCACTCGTGTTGCATGGAGCCCAGATGGAAATTTTATTGGTATCACAGATAGTGTTCTCTCCCAAAAAACCTTACTAGTTGTAGTTTCAAGTAGACACGTAAGTTTGAACTTGGGTATCATGTTCTGTGAACAGGGGTCTCTTTTACTAAACATCTGATTCATGTATATGCTTACCAAGGCTCGGAACTACGTCAACACCTCGAGGTATGTTTAATCTTCTTTGAATGTGCTTAGTTTCTTGTCTCTGTGGCATCTGTGTCAAACTTAATCTATCATATGTTTCTGTGAATTAGATTGATAGTCATGTAGGGTGTGTGAATGATTTGGCATTCGCCCACCCAAACAAACAAATGTGTGTTGTGACTTGTGGGGATGACAAATTGATTAAGGTACGTAAAGGATTGCGACTCTGAATTCCTGATTTCTATTCCCGTGTCTAATTATTAGACTTCTTTAGGTGTGGGATTTGGGCGGGAAGAAACTGTACACCTTTGAAGGCCACGAGGCACCGGTTTATTCCATTTGCCCTCACCAGAAGGAAAACATTCAGGTATAGTCATATCTTGTTCCAAAAGACCTGAAATTTTCCCTCTCATATCTTTGTAATTTATTCTTTGCTTTCTTACTATGCAGTTTATATTCTCAACTGCTCTTGACGGTAAGATTAAGGCTTGGCTCTATGATAATGTTGGTTCTCGGGTTGACTACGATGCACCAGGACAGTGGTGTACAACAATGTTATACAGTGCTGATGGAAGCAGGTCCGTTATTTGTATTCAGAGAGCTTGTACAAAGATAGTGTCTTTGCTATAAATCAACAAGCTCAATCTAAGTAAACCTTTGTTGTGTTTTCAGATTATTTTCTTGTGGGACTAGTAAAGATGGAGACTCTTTCCTTGTCGAGTGGAATGAGAGTGAAGGTGCTCTAAAGAGGACATATTTAGGTTTTAGGAAGAAATCCTCTGGGGTTGTTCAGTTTGATACGACCCGTAACCGTTTCTTGGCTGTTGGAGAAGACAATCAAGTGAAATTCTGGGACATGGATAATACAAATCTTTTGACAACTGTCGAGGCTGAAGGACTTCCAGTATGAAATTATTGCCCCAGCTATTCCTCTCGGCTACTTGTACATATATTCCTTTAGTATTTTTGAGCCTGTCTTTTTACTGATGGTATGTGTTTTTTTATGTCAGAATCTGCCTCGGTTGAGGTTCAACAAGGAAGGGAATCTTCTTGCAGTTACTACAGCAGATAATGGATTCAAAATCCTTGCAAATACTGATGGTCTCCGAACGTTAAGAGCATTTGACGCTCGGGCTTTTGAGGCATCGAAAGCATCCATTGAGATGAAGGTTAAAATGGTTACCCTTTCACGTTATACATAAAATCTTATTATTACTCATGCATTTTGTCCAGTTATAACTCTGTCAATGCCGGTGATTCAGGTATCCACCTCCGCAACAAACATCAGCCCAGTTATTGGTAAAATTGAACATATGGACACAGACTCTCCTGCAAGGCCAAACCCAATTCCTGTATGATTAAGATTTTAGTACATCGTTTTTACTTTCTCCTATTTCAT